>CAIGRP010061632.1:0-31563 GCA_903798385.1 Fraxinus cuspidata | reverse complement strand
TTTTTTATTGATTCAAATTAATTAAATCACATGTTCATAGATCAATTTGATTGTTCTAGTACAATTTAATTATTTATTTGCGTGCATATTAATAATTAATTTTCAATTAAACATATATTGAAAAACGAAAAGTATAAGTCTTATTGAAATAATTAAATTCTAGTACGGCTAAAATTGTCCAGAAAATGATTCTCACTTGATGTGATATTTAATATATTTGGTTCACTTAAAATCCCTTTTGTTTAAATGTATATACATTATTCTTTTTTTATATTCTTTTATTCAAATTAATTAAATTCAACGTTCATGAATCAATTTAATCGTTTTCGTACAATTCAAATATTTATTTGCATGCATGTTTAATAATTAATTTTTAATTAAACATTTATTAAGAAACGAAAAGTAAAGTATTATTGAAATAATTAAATTTTAGTATGGCTAAAATTGTCCAGAAAATTATTCCCACTTCATGTAATATTTAATATATTATAAATGAGCTCGAAAGTCAATAAAAATTCATTAAAATTCTTCCAATTAATGATCTTTGAAAATGCACAAGTTCTTTGAATTGGGATACCTAGGTTTAAGAGCATCTTCAATGCCAAGACCATTTTGGTCTAGTGGCACCAGCTAATTCTTAAAGGGAAAATTAATATCTTTGAAAAATGTAAACATTAATTAGAAAACCCGAAAGTGATCGACACATTTAAATTTCTCCCTAAAAGTAACCTCTTTATTTTAATTTTCTCAATTATTTCGACATTAATCTTAAAGTATTAGTGCGTAAATCAAAAGTTTCCATATCTGATTCAAGTTGTTCAATGTTCAGTTACATTTAGAACTCAACTTCAAGCTATAATCAAGAAGACAACACAATAGACAATTTTGATTAACGAACTTTCGATGTTCTACAGTGTTTCGGATTTCGATAATCCCTTTACAAATTCGGATTTTAACTTCCAAATTTAATCAGAATTATTATTCATTAATGACACCGCCACAATTAAAGGCTTTTTTCCCGTGAAATTCATGCAATTTTGATGGATTTTGTATTCCGCGCATATTTGACCAAACCCGCTTTAACAAATTGATCAAAATAATTATTTCCAAACGGATACCAAGTTCTTTAAACTTCACATAAAATAAGTATATTATTTCAAATAAGTAACTTATTTAAGAAATATAATTTGGTTGTCTAAGCTTAAATATAAATAAGTTTAAACACTTAAGTATTCTTATACATTACTTATTTGTAGTTGTAAGTGAATTTAAACCGTAAAACTAGCCAAACATGGATCCTATAGAATTCCAATTCATTGGACCTTCGGAATTCCCATCAGTTTCTCCTGCACTGGGAGGAATTCCACACACACCGGGATTCTTCCATCACACTCACTCTATAAATATATAAATCTAGACATAGTTTAGCCTTTGTAAATCTGAATCTCATCATACTCTCTTGTGTTTCAACATCAACATCAAAAGAGTAAGTCTGTTAAGTCGCAAGGTTAGGGTTTATAATTTACGTAGAAAGAGAATCAGTTAAGAATAAGCAATATGAGGGAGCGAGCGGAAGAAGAAGAAGAACAAGGATTCCCTGTAATTGATGAAGGAGATAGAAATAATGGATTGGAGATAGAAAAAGCGTTCAAGGATGTAGAGGTTCCGCCATGGCATAAGCAGATAACAATGAGAGCTGCTATCACGAGTATTATTTTGAGTTTTGTTTTCAATATTATTGTATGCAAACTCAATCTCACCACTGGAGTGATTCCTTCGCTTAATGTGGCGGCTGGCCTCCTCGGATTCGCCATTGTTAAGGCATGGACGGCTCTGCTCGAAAAGTGCGGTATGTTGAAGCAGCCTTTCACCAGACAAGAAAACACTGTGATTCAAACCTGTGTTGTTGCTTCTTCTGGGATCGCTTTTAGCAGTAAGTAGTTATTTTATTTTGAAAATATTTCTTTGCTTAATTGATGTTTTACGTCTGGTTTGGTTTCAATTTTGTAATGCAACTTTGGAATTTAAACTAGAGAGATTATGAAATTTAACCATTGCAACTTGTTCAATGCTAATTTATAAGCAAAATTTCAGGTGGGACAGCGAGTTATCTGTTAGGAATGAGTGCCAAGATAGCAGCTCAAGCAGATGCAGGCAATACCCCAGCGAATGTGAAGAAACTATCTCTTGGCTGGATAATTGGATTCCTTTTTAGTGTCAGCTTTGTAGGTTTATTCTCAATAGTACCTTTGAGAAAGGTATATACATAGTACATATATATACGATGCATTTATATACATATTGAAAATTACTATAGTTATCAATTAATTAATAAAATTGTAATTTTCCTTGAAATTTTTTGATCAGATGATGATCTTGAAGTACAAATTGACTTATCCCAGTGGAACCGCAACCGCGTATCTTATCAACAGCTTCCACACTCGTAAAGGAGCCAAGCTGGCCAAGTATATATATGATTTAACTCTGAATTTAATTTTTTCTGTCATTACTTATGTTTTTATAATTGAATAATCTATTATTCGAATGCAGGAAACAAGTTTTGACACTTTTCAAGTCCTTTTGCTTTAGCTTTCTGTTTGCGTGTTTCCAGTGGTTTTTCGCAGCTGCTGATGGATGTGGTTTTAGTAGCTTCCCGACTTTCGGTCTTCAGGCCTTTAAACAAAGGTATTTATTCATCTAGATGCTTATAATTAATGGTTTATCATAGTGAAGTGAACTTGGTACATATTTGCTCTATTAGACTAGACGACAACGGACGAGATTAAAGATGAAAAAGAATTAAAAATCGGATCCATTATTTTGTCCAATATTGTGTACTAAATTATTGAGCCAACGGTGTAGGTCGAGCTAATGAAGATTAGCAGCCTATGCTATTCTTTCTGCAAATTTAGACTTCTTTGCTGAGCTATATAGAATTAATTAAAGATTAATAATACTTGAAGTGTAGTATAATATACTTAATTACCTACCATGAACTGACAATTCAAGAAAGTTGAATATAATTTTGATAATAGAAGAAAGATAATTTTATAGCAAAAAATTGCTTGTCACTCAATGTGACAATTTTTTCCAAAAGTTCTCTTAGAAAAAGACATGCCATTCTTTCTTTTAAGTAAATATGGATTATGGTCTGGAGTTTATAGATTTTCTGTCTAGTAACAAGAATGTCGGATATATATCCTTCCCACCACAGGTTCTATTTTGATTTCTCATCGACATACGTTGGTGTTGGTATGATTTGCCCTTACATGGTCAATGTCTCGTTACTTATTGGAGCAATTGTTTCATGGGGAATCATGTGGCCTCTGATTGAGTCCAAGAAAGGCAGTTGGTATAGTGCTGAATTATCTGCCAGCAGTCTTCATGGCATCCAAGGATACAGGGTAAGTATATATGACTTGTAATGTTAACTGTATAGTATTATCTCCCTATTATTATTGTTACTTAAATTATTCGATTTGTGTTGATCTCAACAGGTTTTTCTTGCCATTGCCATGATGCTTGGTGATGGTCTGTTCCATGTTGTTTACATGATCATCGTCACATCAAAAAGTTTCATTAATCGCAAGTCAGAGAAATCTAATAGCGTGGGTGAAAGCACCGCAGGAGACTACGACGAAAGAACAAGAACTACCTATTTCTTGAAAGACCAAATCCCAAATTATGTAGCCATGGGTGGCTACGTACTCTTGGCAGCTCTATCTATCGGTGTGGTACCACAGATCTTCCACCAGCTGAAATGGTATAGTTGGAATATTTTGCGTGGACTAGCATATTTTTATTTCAATATTTTTGCATTCGAGTTTAGGTAATACTATGTCAATTAATGGCTCAATAAATGGAACAGGTATCACATACTGGTGGCCTATGTAATTGCTCCAGTTCTAGCCTTCTGCAATGCCTATGGATGTGGCCTGACAGATTGGTCATTGGCCTCAAACTACGGAAAAGTCGCAATCCTTGTTTTCAGTGCTTGGGTCGGCCTCGATCATGGCGGGGTACTTGCAGGCCTAGCTTGTTGTGGTGTAATGATGAGCATTGTATCAACAGCTTCTGATTTAATGCAGGATTTCAAGACTGGCTATTTGACACTTTCGTCTCCACGTTCCATGTTCGTAAGCCAAGTTTTTGGCACAGCCATTGGGTGCTTAATGTCACCTTTGGTCTTCTGGTTCTTCTACAAGGCATACAGTGTTGGTGACCCCACAGGCTCCTACCCCGCTCCCTTCGCCTTGATTTACCGTGGAATAGCCCTTCTAGGAGTCGAGGGCTTCTCTACACTCCCCAAGAATTGCTTGAAACTGGCTATCGGATTTTTCATTGCTGCTATAGTAATCAATCTGATAATTGAGGTGTTGAAGAAGTTTGAAACAAAGTACAGAATCTACAGGTTCATTCCCAGTCCAATGTGCATGGCTATTCCATTCTATTTAGGCGCCTATTTCGCCATTGATATGTGCATTGGGAGCTTGATTTTGTTCATATGGCAAAGGAAGAACAAGAAACAGGCTAAAGAACTTGGCCCTGCCGTTGCATCAGGCCTCATTTGTGGTGAATCCTTATGGGGAGTTCCCGCTGCAATTCTTGCACTGGCAGGTGTTAATGCGCCAATTTGCATGAAGTTTTTGTCAGCCAAATCAAATAACAAGGTTGATGGTTTTCTAGAAGGCTGATTCTTTTATCAGAAAATTATGTGCAGCAATTTGGATATTTCTATTAGTTATCTTAGTCTTTAGTTTTGTACTATAGAACTCTTTGATTTTTAAGTTAGCTACTTTGTTTATAAATAAAATATGTTAGCCATTAGTTCACTATTCTCATGCTTTGCTTATTATTTTTCTTACTAGTGTTATTTACCCGTTTGATCCTAGGTTTGCACTGTAAGTTCCGATTAGTCCCAAAGCCTAATAACCGTTTCATTTATAACTAGTTTATATATTTATTAATTAAGCCATTGTTTGGTTTTGATTAAAAATCTGATTTTAACCTCAAGTCGAAGTCGACATTTAATTTTATTCACACATTTTATACGGTTCACAACTTTTTAGCAACACATTTCTTCAACTTTTATCAAAATCTACTAAAAATATGATTTTAATCTACATCAAACTGGGAATAAGTATTTTTATTAGCAGTCTGTGATCAGCTATTTGTATTCATAGTACCTTTCTTTTTGACACCCGGTTGTGATGATATCAAAAAATTAAGTTTTATTTTTAAATAAATTTAAGTAAGATCGTATAAATGTTTCCTTGTTAATTCAATCCACCATTACACCTAAAATGTTATCATATAATGACGTGCAATCCGAGAGTTACTATTTTCATCCACTCTTATATATCTTAATCTAGATATGTCCCTATTAAATTTTTAAAAATTTTGAAAATGTAATATATTTTTTCACATTACAATCCTATGTTACCCTTATTAAATTCATTCATTTGGACACTATCTACCCACACCACTTTTATATATCTATCTCACTTTAAATCTATCCCTATTATAATTTTAAAATTTTAAAAAGTAGTATATTCATCACCATTACTTTTCAACACTACTCTTATTAAATTCATTTTAAACACTATATATCCACAAAGTTTAACCAAAAAATTATTTATATATATAAAAAAAAAATAGTTTGTCTACAAATTGTAATGCTTACATAGTATGATTTGAGTCATTCTTATAGAACAATGAGTTTCCTATGTAAATAGTCTCCAATCAAACTCGCATCTCCATCACGGTCATGGAAAATGAGAGTCAAGATTCCAACTAAACATAGAATCGAACTTACAAGAAGCTTGTCGCTTGTCATAGCACTCGACCAAGTGGAACTTGATCTGGCTTGCACCATCGAACGAGAGAGCCACCAACGAGGTCATTACAACATTGGTGTTGCAGCAAATAAGTCTTTTTACGTCTACCTAATGGATTTTTTGTATTCAAAGTGCCAATTAATGATAATTTGAGAATAAAAAAGTGAAATTGTGGTATAATCACACACAATTTATGGTCACAGTCACGTACCAGTTACATCTTGCACAAGGTCATAATCACAAAGACATTAAAATTGTAGTTCACAATTATAAATAGGCTTGGGCATCGGGTGGGTCAGTCCAGGTATATCAATATCAGGAACCACCCATTATACTTTAGATATTTCGTTGATATAACCATTCAGATTCTTGTAATTACTGGAAATAAACCCAAATCCAAACTGTCGGTTTGGATTCGAGTTTGGTTCTATCCATAATATTTTTCTATATACATTTAATAAATATTTTCGTATAGGCCCTTTAAACATATATGCCTAACACCTACTATTCGACAATATCTGTGCGAGGGGGAAAATCCAGCTAAGAATCTTCAAAAAACAAAATGGCGAAGACAAAAAATCACGAAAAGAAGAGATAATTAAATTATCAAAACTTAAATTACAATTTTAGAAAAAAATATTTTTCTTAATAAATCTTAATTGGCCCATAAGTGAAGCAAATTAGAGCCTATAATTTAATTACGAACGACACTTAAATTTTTCTACTCTTAAAATGAACTGACATAAAACATTAATACTAATTTGATAAATAACTATATAGTATTTAGAAATTGCAGTCCATATACCGAACTCTTTGTTAGAATACAAAATGAAAACTTAGATTTTAAAAAAGAACCATGAATTCAAGATAATCAAAATGGTAGACCACAACCTAAGTTTTGAATGTATCAAGTTCAATTGTCATGCATTATATAAAGAAAAAAAAATCATTTAATTTTGTAAACAATGTAAGAAAATAAAAGGTTCAAATGGCAAAGTTTAATTCATCATTTTACACCACAACCTAACTTAAACTTTTTGAGTCCAAATTGCAAAGATTAACATGTACTAACATTTGAAATGTAACAATATAATACGAGACGAGAGGGAAAAAAGTAGGAGTTAATATTAATTTCTTAGGGTTAGAGTTTCAAACAAATTACTATCCAAGTTCCACATAGAACCAGACGACTAATTTTTTTAAAAAGGGGTAAAGCACATAACGTTCCCACCTTTCATTGTTATTGTGAAAAACGTCAATATCTTTCATTTTTTGACATTTTCACCCTTATTTTCACATTTCATTGCGCAAAAAATCATTTTCACCTATTTTCTCAAATAAAAATTATGAAATGACCAATATATCATTCTCTTTAAATAAAAGAAAAAGAAAAAAACTAATTGCAATCACAGTCCTAATTTTTTTTTTTAAAAGTCCAAATAAATTATTAAAATGGTAATTAGCACATAATGTCCCTATCCTTCCCTATTATTGCAAAAAAGTCATTACCTTCTTTTTTTTGTCATTTCACCATTGGCTACATAAATAATTGCAAAAACCATTATTTTTATCCATTTTCATCCAATTTCTCAATAAAAAGCAGTGAAATGACGAATATACAATCATATTTAAAAAGAGAAGAGTATATTTGTCGTTTCATAATTTTTAATTGAGAAAATAGGCGAAAATGACATTTTGCGCAATGAAAAGTGAAAATAACGGTGAAAATACCAAAAAATAAAAGGTGTAGACGTTTTCCACAATAACAATGAAATGTGAAGACGTTATGTGCTAATTACCCTTTTAAAAAGCTTCCATGTACTGAATCCTCAATTGGTTAAAGATCCATACACGCAACCAGTAAATTCAAAGATGCATCCATCCAAAAAAAAAAAAAAGGAGCTAAATTATTTTTGAAGGTCTATTAGCACAGTCAAATGCCATTATAAAATTTCTATAGATTCGTCAATTTGATGAGTTAAATCACGATTTTCAGAATTACCTAACAGCAATTGCAATATCGTTTCTGAATTTCTCAAGGGCTTTGTCCATAATCTCAAGAGGATAAGCATTTTGAAGATCCTTGGCCAATTTTTCGTAATCCTCTACCTCGACATCTTCAAACACCTCTGCTAAATGCCACAACAAAATCAAGGCCAACCCGTCATTTCAGATTGTCCAAAAATCACAATAAATTAAACACATTGTGTCTTAAAAAGAAAATTTTTCGCACCAGGAGCAACGATGGTTGCTGCTGAAGGGGCAATTGAGTCGTTCCTCTTTGGCTCGGCGTTCAACGGCTTAACAGAAGAACGCCTCCGGGAAAAATTCATCGAAGTTGATGGGAGATGAGGCTTGTTCAAAGGCAGAAACGAACCAAATTGCGCAGCTGCAGAGAAAAAATTACATTCCCAAAATCAGAAACTTGGCCCTGCCGTTGCATCAGGCCTCATTTGTGGTGAATCCTTATGGGGAGTTCCTGCTGCAATTCTTGCACTGGCAGGTGTTAATGCGCCAATTTGCATGAAGTTTTTGTCAGCCAAATCAAATAACAAGGTTGATGGTTTTCTAGGAGGCTGATTCTTTTATTAGAAAATTATGTGCAGGAATTAGTATATTTCTATCAGTTCTTTTTTTTTTTTTTTCTAAGAAAAATTCCCTCCTGCAATATCCTCTCTAAAACACCAAGAAATGAATTCAATTTTAATACACTGATAAACTAAGGCATTTTTTGAGGGCCAGATACGACTTATCATGCATTCTTCCGTTTGATATATTCATATATATATATATTTTTTTTAAAAAATCAAAATTTACGTCATCAATTAAAATCAACTTACTATGCAAGATTTACCTTCGCCTTATGCAAGGCACGTCTCGTTTTTACCGCAAGGGGAAAAAGAACACTTCCCAGAATGATTAAAAAGAGGAAAAGACCGTGAAAAAATTTCAAAAAATCCAGAAGCGCAGAGTTCAAATCTATTGTTCCGAAGTTGTAGTCTCCTTGAAAGTCTCATCAATACATATTTGATACCTTAGTACGTCATCTCTTCATAGTAAATGAGATGATAACATAATTTTTGAGATATCAACGCATTACACCTTGACATCTTTCCAAATGTTACGAAGATGTGATGTCCTGAAATGTCAAAAATATATTAGTGGAACAACTAGCAAGACAGTACTTTCGAGACAACATATCTGACGTGTGAAGGTCAATTCTCTTATTATGTGCAGATATCACGTGAAATTTAAAGGGACATTTAACCTTCGGGTTATGCCGCACGTACAGGACCACGTCGGCCCTGTACGTGTAGCATTATTATTCACCTTCAATGGACGATATTGGCTATAAACATTTTTTTTTTCATTTTGAGATTCTAATTTAGCGTAGATATAGAAAAACATGAGAAAAGTATGTATGAACGTCCATGACATACGGGCCCCTTGGCAGTTGGTGTATTATAAAATTCCCCCACACATTTGAATAAAATAAATAATGTTTCATAAAGATGTAATAGTCAATCAAAAATTGAAAAAAATAGGGAGAAGTAAACACCATATGGAAAAGTCACAAGGGGAAAGTTCAAATTTACAAGAGGATTTTTCATTTTGAGATTCTAATTTAGTGTAGATATAGAAAAACATGAGAAAAGTATGTATGAACGTCCATGACATACAGGCCCCTTGGCAGTTGGTGTATTATAAAATTCCCCCACACATTTGAATAAAATAACTAATGTTTCATAAAGATGTAATAGTCAATCAAAAATTGAAAAAAATAGGGAGAAGTAAACACCATATGGAAAAGTCACAAGGGGAAAGTTCAAATTTACAAGAGGATTTCCGTTACAATTTGAAATACAAATTGTTAATGACTTAGTGTTAAGAAGACATTGACAAAGTGTAACTTTAAGGAATGGAAGAGTAAGTTATGTTAGAGTTTTTCAAAACAATGACAATAAAAATAACATTTTTCATTGTTAAATATACCTGTCTGAAAAATAAATCCATGGAATACAAATCTTATAATCGGACCTCAGTATTCCAATGGTTATACACAAGTCTTTCCATCAGAATGATATGTGACACAATCTTAAAGCTAAAAAAATGGAGGAAAAAATAATTTAAATGCCGGCATAATCATTAATTTTGGAATAAAATTTTGTCGAATTTCATTCCTAAAGTTTTACCGGAGTCATCGGAATACCACCTTGTTGAGCAAACTTCAATTTTAGCAGAAATCATTAGTTTGAAGATAATATATTTTTTCATAATTTATTTATTCGTTTATTGTTGTTATGCAAATAGTTTGCCGCTTCGAAATTGGGATTGACATGTCCAGTTAGGTCGTGGGGGTCAAGGGGAGCAATTGGGGTAGCGGGGCAACGCATCGAAAGGNTTTGTTTATTATTGTAATACAAATGGTTTGCCGCTTGGAAACGAGAATCGACCTGCTCGGTCAGGTCGCTGAGGTCGAGGGACAGTGGGGCTCGGAGGCAACGCCCCCGAAAGGAAATTCTCATTTTCGTGTATGTGTTAAAAAGTTGTGTCCGTTGAAAGTTAACAGTTTTTTCTCCAATAGACACACTCATTCATAAGCATAATGTATATTAATAATATAATTTATTTATAGGCAAAAGCTAACATGATGAATTGTAACATCTTAATAGCAGAGAAAAAAAAACAAGAGTGATTTCTTTAATAGCGTCGAGTGATATGATATGAGAGCTAATGAAAATGAGGTTATGGGAAAGCAATAAAAGAATCGTTCTAATAAGCAAAATAGGGTTTGCCACTACAAAAGAATTTGTTTTATTGAAGATAGAAATGATTTTGTTTTGCTATGGGTTTATCGTAAATTATTGTTAGCATTGTGTGTGTATATATATATTTCGCGCTGAGCGGACAATTTTTTTTTTTTTTTATACAGCTCAGTACAGTGCGGAGTATTCACTCCGCGCAGTGCGAAGTGAAAACTCCGCATTTCACTTTGCACTGTGCGGAGTGAATACTCAGCGTTGTGTAGAGTTTTCACTCGGCGCTGTACGAAGATAGACTCTGCTCTGCGATGCGCGGACAATTTTTTTTATACAATGCTTCCGCGCAGCGCGAAGAGTGCGCGCTACGCCAACTGCATTTTTTTTAAAATTTATTTATTTATTTATTTATTTTTGTTAGCCCACCCTCGTGTGCTATGTACTTTTACCAACTCTGTGGTGCGCGGAGATGTATGTCTCCATGTATCGCGGATACCATCGTCGAGGTGCGCGGAGATGGATGTTCACAGAGACCAATTCCGTTCTTTCGATCGACGCTCCGTTCGACGAGCAAGGGAAAATCATGGAAAGTGAAGTGTTTTGCAATAAATTGAAGTTTCCTTGTAGCAATGTTATGCTTAGATTTCTTATTCTTTTGTATGCTTCTATCAACATTTCTTTCGTATTAATAAATAATGTTAATTGAAGTTATGCTTTGGCGAACTATGAACCGACTTATGAAGCCAATGCCAACTTTTTACCACCCTTACAATTGACGAACTTGTTCCTGGGTTGAAAGCTATTTCCAACATTAGAGTTCCTCATCAAAGGTTTGGAAATGTGAGTTTTGTATTTACTGTTTTACAACATGCTTGTCATGTGTAACTTACCTTTATTAATTTTGTCATAACAGGAATATAATTAAGCTTAGAATTGACTACTAATAGTAGATGATTGCTTTCAATTGTGGGTACGAGAAAGTCCATATTACCCGTTTGTTTTAAAGTTTCGTGAATGGACAGTGGAGGATATATATAGATAAGAAGGGGATAAAAAAAGCTTCATAAATGAAAAGTAAATAGTGGATTGTATCTTAAAGCAAGAAATACAATTCAATGGTTGATTCCATTTTTTCTCTCCTTTATTATTTCTGCGAACAAATTGTGGTGCTTCTTTTTTTGTCTTTCTGTAGTCAACAATTGTGCGATTACTCCCCTTTTGGTCTTTTCCCAATCAACAGTTGTAGGTACGAGGAAGTCTATGGTACCAGTTTCTTTTGAAGATGTGTGAATGGACATTGGATGGATATGGATAAGATGTGGATAAAAAATGCTTCACAAATGAACAATAAATGGTGGATTGCATCTTTTAA
The DNA here is from genome assembly GCA_903798385.1 of Fraxinus cuspidata. Classification (NCBI taxonomy): domain Eukaryota; kingdom Viridiplantae; phylum Streptophyta; class Magnoliopsida; order Lamiales; family Oleaceae; genus Fraxinus; species Fraxinus cuspidata. Next base: position 19,594 of record CAIGRP010061632.1, on the reverse strand, counting down.
GATAGTATGAATATACATAATTGTATCTTCGATATTTTTCTGCCCGTGAGCAATAATCCTGACTCCGACACTGCATACATTAAGGCACATTTTTCAAAAACATTTGTAATTAGCCATTAATTTTCACCAACTGTTATTTATAGGATTTGAATAGTAGATGGCGCACAATTTTGAGCTTATATAATGGTTTGAAATAACAAAAAGAATGATTATATATGACTTGACAAATCATATCGCATGGAATTTAATATCTTTAGCAAAAAATATACGACGACAAAATTAAAACCAAATCACTTGATTCAAAAACTTTGAGCTCAATACCTCTTACGATTTTAGTGAGATAACTCATAAAATAGTTTGGGCAGCCCGTTCAGAGCAATTGACTAAAGAAGAATAATTTTTCATTCTTTTCTTCCCGAAAGGCAATCAATAGACCTTGCTTAATGTTTCATGTATACAATTTAATTTATGGTATAAAGCAATCCATGATAGGTATGAAAAGGACCAAAATTGAATTTCTCTGCCTAAAACCATTAATCTAGTTAGGAAAATGTAGTGGATTGCTGTTTCCTGTTTCTGCATATTTTCCTTCTCTCACAGTTATTTGGGGAGTTCCAATGGAGAGAATTAGCACTCAACCCCACATGATGTGCCACCCTTAAGATAATCAAGATGCAATCTTCCTTATCCTGCCATAGAATAAGATAGTCAGCAAGCAATGGGATTAGAAATTTAGAACCGAAGCCTGGTTTCTCATAAAATAATCAATCAAATAATACATGGTTCAAAACCAAATATCCAACAGACGCTTCTCTTAATGACTACCCCCTTTCGAGTTAGCTGAAGTCAGGTATTTAATAGTTAGCTTTATACCTATTATTGTATAACTGGAATATCAAAATGTAGAATTGTGTAGACTTGGTTCAGGAATGCGCGTGAATCATTAGCAACTTACCCGCAAAGAATAACGAGTGAAGGAAACAATTTAAATATGATTCACCGCAGGCATTAGGATAAAAGAGAGACACCCAAACGAAATATCAGGATTTAATAATCTACTGAAGTAGAATGTAATGGTACCTCTTTAGCAATTTCACGTGACCGACATCACATCAAGGATTAAATAAACCAGATACGCCCATATTTATAGCTGTAAGGACTGAGATGCTAGTAATCACGGCAAGCCAAAATAAGGTTGTTCCTGCACATCGAGGTATCCTTAGTGGCACTCTGAATAAAGAAGAAAAACTTGGAAGAGTTCAATTAAATTATAATTACTAAGTATGAAAATCGTAAAAATACCTCTTGAATTACCAGAATCACTTTCTGAAACTTCCTGGTTGGATCCAGCAGTCAATATTGGTGTGGTCTCTGTATCTGCACCGGCGTCTGGAGACTTAGTATTTACTGTTTCTGAAGTCACTATCCCTCTGAATTCCTCACTTACAAGTAAAGCTGCTAGAACATCCACGAAAGATTCTGCATCTGTTCCAATTGAGTATTCCTTCCCAATCTGCTCAGATGTTGAAGTATCTGATTCATAAGAAAGCTCATCATCTGAAGCATCTGTATCTCTATAACTTTTTTCAGTTCTTTCATCTTCTTCGTCCTCCACATATGCTTTATATGTCAATCGCAGTAAGATTTCTCCAGCAATTCCTTTTCCAAACAGGGACCACCCTCCTCGAAGTACCACAATCTTGTCTGTTGGAACAGTATCTTTCAAAGATCCAATATCAACCTGGAATCAGTACTAAATCAGAAGGTTGGACATGAACTTTTTTAAGTCAATATATCCTTTTGTGGCTTCTTGACAAGGTCAGTTTCATGATGCTCACAGTGCAAAAAAGTAACATGTTCTTCAAAAAGAACGAACCAACGTGGAGAAATAAGCCAAGCAAACACTAACAGAAAGAAAAAAAATTGAAAACCATGACAAGCGGCATGACATTATTTGTTGACATAATATATTGCAATTGAAAATATATTCTAAAAGTAAAAAAAGAAACCTCTTTTTCCCTCTAGAATACTAAGCCCCTGATTGGTAGGGATTAGAATATAGGTTTTAATCTAAATCAAAGTCAACAACTAATTTTAAATACATATTCATGGGACCCACAACTTTTCTACCACACATTTCTTCAATTTTTTTCGAAATATACTAAAAAGGTGATTTTAATCCCTACCAATCAAGGGCTAAATCTCAAGAAAATTTCCCAGAAATGGAATTTTGAAGCTCTAAAGTGTAGTTCCAAGTGTATTAAAGATGAAACACCAAACATTTCGGTGTCTTGGTGATGAGATCACAAAAATGGAGTAATAGTTTCAACAAATTTTTTAATAGTGTTGATTACAAGAAGAATTCAGCTTCTATAAGCGAGGGAGGTTATGAAGAGGATGAACACGAGAAATTCAATTGGTCCACATGCAATTCCTACCAAAGTACCGGAAATGTTTGGGCGATGTGGATATTATATGGTTGATGAAATTATTTCATGATATCTCAAGAGTAAAAAGATGCCAGAAAGCCCATGATAGGGCAACTTACTTAGGGAAATGCTATAGTGAAAGTTCACAGAGAAAAAGAATCTATAAATCAAATCCATATCGTTATGGATGCGCATGATAGAGCAAGTCATGAGAGCGAGATGTGGTGCCGGTAATACTGGAGAATTCTCTAGGTTCGCATCAAGATACTGTAAAAGTCCTTGTCTTTCGGTTTAGTTAAGTCCTTGTCTCTTTGCCTTTCATATAACTTAAGAATTAAAGACAAATCTTGACCTGTCTTCACCACATTTCGCTTTGAACACTACCTAAATATTTGGGCCGAGTAAAAAGTAAGATTTAGTTTTGAAACAGAGGTGATATGTTTTTCCACATCAACAAGTTGCAATTTGTATACTTCACATAAAAAAACCAACAGAACTGCTAGGAAGGATCACAGTCTGATTGACATATAAGCCATGAAAAGATAAGTGGTAGTATTTGCAAATTTAAGGCATCTTACCTCGGCAGTACCGACCGTAAAATTCGCAAATCCAAGAGAATCCTTTACTTCAATGTATAATTTTTCTTTCCCAGGGTTAGCAACTAACATGTGAAAATCCTGTGAAAAGGGAAACGTGGATTATCGTTGGCAGTACATGTGTAACTTCTGACTATAATATTACACGTATTAATTGAACTGTTCTTTATGAGAACTGTAGACTCAGCAGATTAGTGGATGTAGAAAAAGAGCTCACCTGATCCCAGATTGGCTCGCCAGGGGGTCCAATGACAGTAGTTTGGCTGTTCCTTTTACTGTGTATTACTTGATCTCCCAATCTCAGAACAACATATGGATCCGTTTTGCCTGAACAAGGAACGATAGCCATTGTCATACAGATACAGTAATATATTACTATGCAAGGAGCAAAGAACATTTAAGGGAATCAGAAAGCAGCACTTGTAAACAAGCTAATCCCAACTTACAACGAACTAAGAAATGTTCCACTCAAAGTGGGTACACAATTATGATATTTAGAAGCCACAATGTAAAGGAAAATTCATACCATAGAAAATATAGGTGAGTTTCCTTGCATCTAGAAGAGTAACTGACAATTCTGCGGCAAAGTCCTTATTTCCCTCTTGAATTTCTCCAGATCTTAAATCACTTGGAATAGGTCCAGCAGCTTTTCCCTCCTGAAAATCTAGAACAATCTTATTTGGGCGCACAAATAGCCGAGGCAAATCCTCAGTGAGAAGTTTCTTCAAAAACCTGGAAAGCTAAAATATTTAGTTCAGATTAAGAGTTAAATTTGATATTAATAACAAACTGATCATTACTAAAATCAATGGTAATTAGAGAAACATTACAAGTAAACTAGACAAATCTGCATTACAGAAACTGCGAACAGCTGACAGAAAGTACATAAAATCAAGTATAAGGTATTCGTGTTTCTGGAATTATAGCAGCAAGTTCCGATAATTTTACAATTTCATCCTATAAAGTGAGCAGATAAGTTAAACTAAAATAAAGATATGATAATTATATGTACTATAAAAACGTAATTTAGAAAAATGATGTGCTAGTGCACGGGGGTAAGATACTTGAACAAGTTTTGGGTACAGAACAGAGAACGAGTTCACAAATTTAATAGATGAAACAACTGCAGAGGAAGCTAAATTATATATAGCCATTTTAACAGTAAACTGTCGTTGTTTGCAGTTCTCCTCAACTCAATTAGAAGCAAAACAAAATTTAGAGGGGAGAGAAAATTGGTTCCTCTTATCTTTCTTCTTTTAGAGAGGCATTTATCTTCTTGGATCTCACAGTTCCTCACTCAAATTTTACAGTAAAGAAAAATTTAGTATCATAATTAACCATGACATCGTTCAGTAAAAGAAAATTACTCTCACTGATCTAATGTGTTTCAAAGGAGAACGTAATTTTTAACACCTAGGATCAAGTTATTATCAATCTGAAAATGGACTGAGATTTACAAATCAAACAGAAAAAAAGTGTGGTCAAAAAGTAAAGCAAGAGAAGTTCTTGAATCGTCATTAGGTTTACCACATTAAAAGGCAATATTTCGCAATAGAAATAATGATGAATTATGCAATATTAATGACTAATTAAACTAGAATTAAAAAAAAAAAATCCAGCTACAGCATTGAGGGACAAGTTCCAATAAATCTCAATAGTAGCCAGGGAAAAAATTCACTTACTTTGAGAGGACAGGAATTGCTGAGTATTGCCAAACAACCATGAAAAAGGAAAACATTAAGAAACAAAAATTAGTACCATATCGGGTAAATGAATCCTATCAATTTTTTCAATTACAAGAATTACACAAAAACATATGGCAAAAAGAAAGCTGACTAAAATGATATATAATCAATCTCAATACGTTAGGCAGGTTAGTTAAACATCAAAATTATATTAATAGACTTCTTAAAAATTAAAACATATAGGTGAAAAGCCCAATCTTTAACTCATTTATATAATTACTAGAGAAAGTCAATTACCAAATTTCAAAGTTTTAACCCTCTGTTACACTTCCTGTCCATAATTTTTACAAGAGGCAGAATTGACCATCTATATACTATACTAAAGTAAATAGATCCAGCCTGGGGGTCATGGATTGACAAATTCAATAACTACCGTGACAAGCCCTTTCTAGTGCACCTCAATTCTGCTCTTCCAATTTATTTTTTCTGTTTTTGCAAAAACACTCAGTTTCCCTTACTCAGAATTGATTGTACAGTGATTCATGACCTTGAAGTTATATTCTAGAAAAAATAAATCGTGCAAGATATGAAATTATTACATACCCATTATATTGAATAAGCGAAATGGTGACAATTCGAATTTTATCTTTGGCAGAGAAACAAATGCCCAGGAAAGAGCTCCGACCCATGGTTCTGATGGAATCAGTCGCAATTTTACCCACAGTTCTCCATCAATGTCAAAGTCTCGCACACCCACTGGCACGACAATGGGAAGAATGCTGAATGTGAGTGACAGCATTAAAAGCATTCGTGCACCACCAGTGTAACGGAGGCCTATCTGGTATCTTGATGGCAGAAAAAAAAATCATCATTAAGTTAAATGCAACTCTGAAGTCAAGACATACTATTTATTTTGAATTATGAGTCTGTGAATATCGACCATGCAAATCTTGTGAATATATGGCAGTGAGAAATGGTACATTTAATAACTCAACAAAGTAGAAGTGACCAAAATCTGTAGTGAAAAGTTATGAACTATTGTTTAGCATGATATGGGATTAAAAAAGAAACTGCTTGGACATAACTCCATACAGGTTTCTAGACACCGTAGGCTTCTAGTTTCCAAATCTGGACAGTTATCATTATAACAATTACCATATTCAAAACTCAGCCTCTGTTGGATAAAAATATATAAACGGTTTATTTATAAATAGATAGAAATGAGTGCTGGATAGTACTTGTGCGACCATCTGAATGTGTGGTTGAAAATAAAGTTCTATTTACAAATGATATAAATCATTAACATATTAGCCAAACAGAGGCTTACTTTCTCTGTTGTCTAGACCTCTGTCGCTGTTTCTTGGTTTTATCTTGTGCTATGTATGAACCTTGTCTTTGCAGGTATAGTTATAAAAGCTTTTAACATCTTACATTTTCCATACCAAAATTCAATACAACTTGATAGCTCACTAGTTCATTTAAACTCGAGCTTCACTGTACTTTTGGAGTTTGTTTTAGAGGTACATCAAATCATCACCATTCAGTCTTCACAAAAATACTGAAGCCATAAATATTTGTCTATCTTGAAGTCTGAAGATCTAAACTTTTGGAAATTCAAAATTGACAGGTTAAATTCACGTCTATGGTAACATGAGACAGTTGATACACATGCTTGAAGGTTATGCTAAAAAGCAGAAACAAATTTTCAAGCATTGCAAAAATTTATTCACAGAGGTCTCCATTCACTTTACAGTCTAGTATATTGTCCACTTGATAACCTTCGCAAAATTCATCCCATGTTCTATCTAAACTAACAAGCTACAATTATGAAGGAAAGAAAAATGGGTATGTTAAGCAGAAATTTTCTTGAAAATGAATTAAACTTCATTGCACTAGAAAACACTCACTGCAAATCGTTGATTCGCCGAGAAGTACGACGCTCAACGCTCCTAACGGACAAGGGCTCATTCCCCAGAGAAAACTGTTTAATCTCCACCCTCTGCACATAATCTGGCTTCTTGAGATTGTCAATAACTGGCTGCAGCAAGCCAATGATCCAATTCTCAATCCCAGTCCTGTAGACCTTCCATAGCTTCCCCAGCACCATGTTCACCCACTCGACAGACTCTTTCCTCTGCAAATCCTTCTCAAGAAACATGGACAGGTTGGCAGCCACCTGTGGCCAACTCCCAGGCTTACTGTTAATAATATTGCTCCTCTTTGGAGAGGTCCATAGCTTGTCGAAAACAACCCCTGTGAAAAAGAATAAGGCAAAGAGGCCAACAATGTTGCGGTTTATCTGAGGAGGAGTTGGGATTGGGTTTATCGCCCCCAGCTGAGTTCTCAGCTTATCTACAATGGGGTCTTCTGCAAAACTGGAACTATAATAATTACCATTTGTATTCGCACTACTACTACTACTAGTTGTAGCAGCATTGGATGAATTGTAATCGAATTCATCATCAGAAAATCGCTTCAAGATTATATTTTTAGCTCCCCGTCGGGCAGCAAAGTTATTGGGGTCTATGTCGAATTGGTATTGGGAACTCTCACCATTGATGCAAGATTGAACCTGGAGGATTGTCCATCTCACATTTTTTATTATCCTTTTTTTCCGGGTTATGATGTTTCTGCGTCGATAATGGTCATAATAGCAACTATTATTATCACCACAGGAGTAGAAACTGCAAGGGGGGCGGAGAGATGTGGAAGAAAAAGCCAACAGCTTTTTCTGTGAAATATCACAGCAAAGAGGTCCAGTACTTGAAGTCGATTGCAAAATCATTAAATCACAAGAACCCAATAAGCAAAAGACAAAGAATTCAGTTGACTGCAGCCGCCCTTACACAGATAAAAACATAATCGATTCGAAAACATGAATTCTGAACTTCGAGTAACTAGGTAATTTCAGTTCACAAGCATAAACTAAAAGAAATCTCAATTCACGAAGACATATTTGAACTAAACGTAGACTTAGCAGTCTTCGATTTCGATAGAGAAAGAGAGAGAGAATGAACCAAAAATGTTGATTCTAGTTCAAGAATTTTGATTGCGGGGGAATCAAATTGAGGGTTTTGGGGCCTCAAAAATGGGGGACAGAAAATTTAGAAAGATAATAATATTGTGTTAAGCCAGACCCAAAAATTTTGGTAGTCTCTCCTTCCTTTTGAATTGAATAATAATCAATAGTGGGAAAAGGCGATAAATGAAGTCCACGTGGGTCGGAACCGGCCACCGTCTTTTGTTGATTAGGTTCAGTAAGCATAATGCATAAATGCTACGTTTAGCTACGTTTGATTTTTGAAGTTATTGAAAATTTGAAAGTAATGGATAGATTTTTATTTTAAATATTTAAAGTTGAGATAATGTATTTATTCAATTTTAAATTTTAAATATTTTTATTATTTTTTAAGTGATGGACTTTTTCAGAATTTTATGAACTTTATAAATTTTCTTTTATAGAATTTTTTGAACTATAGAATTTTTATTATTTGTTTTATTTTATTTTAAATTTTTTGTATATATAAAGCAAAATTACTGTTTTACCCCTTTTAAAATTAATGAAAATGGTAAAAAGAAGTCGAGTGACCATTGTGAAATATTATATAAAATTGAGTGGTCATAGCGAAATATTATATGCAATTCAATGGCCTTGGTGAAATAAAATTAAATTAGGTGGTTATGATGACACTAAGTATAAAGTTCAGTGGTTATGGTGAAACAAAATTAAGTTCAGTGGCCATGATAACACCAACTATAAAATTGGTTGGCCATCAGTTAAATTAACCCTTTATTTTGATAATTTATAATTAATGAAGTAGATTGCATAGTTATTAGTTCCTTAACTGGCATTTTTTGTAGTCAAACACTTCATCTCTGTGTCAAGTGAACTCGAACTCCTTATTTTTGGGACACTTGTTTGAGCCCCATTTTTTTTTCAAAATATATTTTGGAATAATATTTTGATGGAGAATGTGTGATTAAAAAATAAAAAAAAATTTGGATTTACGTGTAATATTATATTATTGAAGAATGTGTGGTTGAAAAAAAAGAGAAAAAATGTATTTTGAAAATAATGAAAACCAAACAATGGCTTATTTTTCTATAAAAAACATTGAAATTTTACTTTATATTATTACATATTTGTTTCTTGAAAATCGCAACTACAAACATACGCTTCATAGTTAAACGACAATACATGTTTTACATAAGATGGAACAAAAAGACGAATAATTATTTAAATTTCCTTGCAAAAAGGCCCTGTCACAAGTACCAACTCCATTTTGATTGCGTGTACCCAGTTTAATCATTTAAAAAAATTAGAGAGGATCTTATCCACTTAATTAAATCTAAAATTAGCTAATAAATTAAAATCTTATAACACCAGTCAACAAACAAAATTAACTAACCAAATTGTTGTTCATATCTCAAATTTGATGTTTAGAGCATCTTCAATGAAATAATATGAATTGTTATATATGTGACTAGCAAAAAGTAAAAATAAGAGCATCTTCAATAAAGATGTGAATTGCACTATTTGTATTCACATATATAAGAGAAGATATAGCAAATGATGATAAATCATAAAAATCAAGTGGAGGATGATTAGCACATCTTCCACAAGTTCAGTCGTTCTAGACATTTTACACATTTTTCTTCATCGTGTAAGCATTTTGGAATGACGTGACTTATTTTTTAGTGCATTGCTTTATAATCACTAGAGATGCTTTTATGAAGCCACGAATCAGACAACCCAAGTCCCACAATGGACCCACATTTGCACATGATTGGAACTCATTGTCACGTGAATTAGTTTAACAACCGACGAAAAAAGGATTAAGTAGCAAAGAAGAAGTGAACATGGGCGATCGTTCATACAGTCATACATTAAGGACTTCTTGTGTGCAAATATCTCTCAAATAAATAAATTAATATACTCTCCTTTTTAAGAGTAATTAAATAGAAACTATAAATATTTCCATATCATCATACAAGAAAAAGATTAAGAACGATAAAATTCTACATAAAAAAAAAGGACCATACCCAAATAACATATATACCAAAATCACGCTAACAAAATGTTAAAACGTTGTCGAATTTACTTATGTTGATTTGGTCTCTCGAGAAATCCTTGTAACACAACTTTCTTCTTATGCTTCTTTTCATTTGATTCATCAAACTCCTTTGATGAAACCTTTTTCACCTTGAATTCATTTCTCTGTTGTGCTCGAAAACTAGTGATGCAATAAAACCATATGGCCGTGCAAAGAATGGCACATAATTTGCCCCAAAGTAACATAACTCCAAGTATTACCATTAGAATTGATATCCCAATGAGTGACCCAAATTTGGCATCATTTTCATTTGACTCACGGCCGTAAATTCCCTGTTCAGGCACTGATTTTGACAGCTGCTTCCTAGTTGACCGGCTTATATTGTACCTAATTGTCCCATTTTCTGCACATAAACTTTTGTTCTTTTCAAGGACGATGTGCTCACCGTTATGGTATTTCGTGGCCTGAAGTAACAATGACAACTTCCCCTTAAATTTCAAGTCAAATATTAAGGGCCCATTTGTCGAGTTTTTTGAAAAGTAAAAGGTTATTTTTAAATTAAATTTTTTCTTTTAATCTAAATATTTATGGATCCAAGAGTTTTTTCGAGTAATCACAAAATAAAAAAGGTCTTACCAAACAATCTCTGACTCCATTTAGAGATAAAAATTGGATCTAACCTTACCTCGTGTCATACACGCGAAGAGCACGTTCGACCCTATTTTAGGTATTTTTTAGCTAATATGCGTTTGTGCACCTCTAAATGAGAGTAGAAACATGCTTTTAAAATGGCTAATCATTCTACAATTTTAAACTCGGCTTGTCAAAACTTGTGCTTGTAGGAATCTATACTTTCTTGGTTCTTAAGAAAATTGCATAATATGTAGTTAAGACTTAAAAAGGATGTGTTATTTATATATTTACACACACGCACGCACGCTTATACCTCAGTAGATTTATGTAGGCCAACTGGATCAGGTTCTGCCGACATGACCATATTCAGATTATTTCCGCTGCCACCGGCGGTGGCCGGAAGCTGATCGTTTGTAGCATACAAATTCTTATTTCCCTTAGGAACGTCAATTCTCTTGCTTGACCTCAACTTTGGTGCAAAGTTTGAGTTGTTCATCGGAACAGTTTTAGCAGATGATTTTTTCTTTCTTCTGAACCAATACGGCCGGGAAATTCTTTGGTCACCGTATTTGTCTTTTCCACCATCGCCGCCGCCAGAGATCTTTTTCACTTCATCCTTAACTGAAAATCCAAAACAACCCGGAAAGAAACTGCTTCCATGCTTCCTATTACTGGTTTTCTTTATATGATGCGACATGGAAGAGATGAAAAAAACTCGCCGGAATCAAGAATGATATGGCTGCTGGTTTCTTGATTTCACTCTCAATGGTCGAACTCATGGCCACTTATTCTATTTGAAAATGTAAACCATAATGTCATACATGTTGAAATTGTGATAAATGGTTTCCATCATATTCAGTATTAAAATAAAATTTGGTGGAATTTTCTTATCCTTTTCTTACAATAGATTTCGGAGACTTAGACTTGGTAGCAGCTCAATGTCAATTACCTCCTCGGCTTCACGTTTTCACCAACTCTTACTCTGTATTCCATTGGTACGCAATATTAGATAATACTTTTATATTATAAAATTTAATAAGGGTAAAATTCAAAAAAAAAAAATGCAAAATAATAAAAGTTTAAGTCAGACCAGTAATAAAACACATTGAAATTTTTTTTGAGGTGAATCGGTTTATTTACCTGTTTTTGTAAGAGTCAAACCGGTAATAAAACATATTGAGAAAAAAAATTGAGGTGAATTGGTTTTATTTACTTGTTTTTGTTTTAATTATTTGTAATTTTTCTAGTAGAACCAATGATTCTCATATGATTTTTTGACTACATTATAAATAATACTATAATAAAAACATACTGAGAAAAAAATTTAGGTGAATCTAGGGGTGACAATGGGTCGAGCCAAGCCGACTCTGCCTATTGCCCCACGAGCCGAGCTTCGGCTCGTGAGCTCATCATTTTTTTTTTTAAAATAAGCCTTTAAAAAAAAAACCTATATTTGGACGAACCCACGAGCCGCTTGTCAAAAAAACGAGTCGAGCGGGCTCGGCTCGTGCTCGGGCTCGGCTCGTTGACGAGCCTGAGAGGTTCGTGGCTCGTTTTTGACGCTCGACCCAGTTGCCACCCTTAGGTGAATCGGTTTTATTTACTTCTTGTTGTTTTTGAATTATTTGTAATTTTTCTAATAGAACCAATTAGGATTTTTCCATTTGTATACAAATTAACACAGAGGTTCACCGGAAAACTCACATGAAGGTGGGCCACACGTGAAATTAAATATTACAAAAAATGCGGGCCCCACATGTGTTGTGTGTATTTTTACGGTTTTCTGTGTGCACTGTTTTCTGTACACAATATGATTTTTTGACTACATTAAATAATACTATAAATACTTGTTAAATATTATTGAGTGTAACATATATACATATTCATTACCCTCCATTTAACATGGTCAATATATATCGAGTGCATACTTGACACACTATTTACAGATTCTCTGAGATGAATTATGTTAGATGTATGTTGTGTTTTACACCTTTGTTGACATTCCACTCTTCGTGGAAGAAATCCGTGTAGTGATGTGGAATTCAAAATCAATGATTTTGATAGATACATGTTGAAGAGTGTCAATCAAGGTGTGAAGGAGAGTGTACATGTAGCATAGTTGGTTCGAGATGAGATTTACTTTTTAAAAAGTTCTAATAATAGTTGGTTATGAAATAGAGAGAGAGAGAGAACAAAAGAAAGAAGTCAATGAACTTGTGTGTTTTATTAAGAATCAAAATCATATATTTATAGAGAAGAATTAAGACTATAAAAGATACAACAATCATAATGATTAGAACTCAATACGTGTAAAAGTCATTCATAAATACTACTATATTTACAAATCCCTCACTTGAATGACTATTTATACAATAATTATCTCATTGAAACTTTATTTAGTAAAAAATTCGATGGTATAAAAATGCCAACAAATGAAAAAGAGTACAAATAATTTGGAATAATAAAATGTTGTCTCGTTAAAAATTTGTCAAGAAAATTCAATGAAATAAAACTTGATCAAAGGAAAAAGAGTACAGCTACTCATTCTGATTTCAATTCTTGTAACAAGCAATCCATGTCTTGTATGTCAATATTTCTAATATTGATGTCTTGTACGTCAATGTTTCTAGAAAATCAAGTGGGCAAAACTTGATGATTGTAATAACATAATGATTCAAAAAATAGTTCATATTTATTTCTTAGATAATCTCATACATATCAGAGTATTATTTTGAGGGTAAATGTCTTTTACGTTATGGACATTCATTACATAAGAAATGTGTCTCATTAAAATTTTATTAGGAAAAATCCTAATAAAGGAAGAATAGTACATTATTCTTTTAAATATGCTACAAAAGTTGTCTCAATAAAACTCTTGCCAGAAAAATCTAATGGGACAAAACCTTGGTCAAAGAAAAAAGAGTACAATGCGTATTCACTTCCCCTCGTGATAATATTTTTTGAATTATATGCTTTAGGTATATAAAATCTTTCGGTGTAACATTAATGGCCATACCAAATAAATTGGCTATAATCAAATTATTATATGCATATCAAATTTTATGCATTGTTAAACTAATATAATAGAAATTTGTGATTACATTTACTACATGATAATTTAACTTTTACACAAGTTTTTGTGAAATTCATTAAGTAAAGGGTCGTATATTTCGTATTACAACTTTAGTTTTTTTATTTTCATTTCGCATAAGTTATACCTTTAGATGTTTGGACTATAAGTCCAAAAGTTTCAGGTTTCTCTAGTAAATTCAATTTGTTAGAAATGTGTCCATTTATTTGCCCAATTATTTCTTCGATTGATATACTTCGACTAATTTATTTCGATATTCTCGCTATTCATAATATGAAGTGGTGCATTATGTACAAAAATAGTGTCGACAACTTTTTGTTTTGATTCTATTTCTTTTTTCATGACGATATAATTTATTGAGATATCTTAATTTTCAATATTTTAGATACCCGAACATCTTTTGGGGTTTTATAGTATGGTATGTCTAAATACTCATCAAGAGTGTATGCCTCCTTAATGAGACAATGTTTGCTAATTGCTCTATTTTTGTTTGAAGATTTTATATTAGTATTGAATATCATTTCGCTTCAGACGTGCCATAAATTTATCAAATATATTATTAACTAATTGTCCTTTAAAACGTTAATTCGAGTTCGAGCATTTAAAGCTGGTGTGAGATATTGTTGATCTCTTTGCTTAATAAATACATCTAAATAAATTATCTTTCAAACTTTTGATTCGAATTATTTTTTGCGAGAATTTAGATAATGATGCATTTGTACATTATTTTCAAATTGACAATCAGCAAATCGCTTTATAAAATATCATCCGTTATGGGTTTGAGATATTTTATAAAGGTTTAAACTACTCATTTATTTTTAACATTATTTACTTTTCACCTCAGTGCATTGTAGTGGATAAATTTTGCAATTACTGAATTATTAAAATAATTATATGGAAAAATCAGACTTTGATTTTAACCTAATTATAATAGGGAAAAATTATGATATTGACATGATGCATAATAGCATTCCACAAACAGAAATAAGAAATAATTTTTTTGTAATTGAATTAATTGGAGGCATTTAACAAGCAATGATGTTAAACCATTTATTGACATTCCAACTAACACTTATTAAAATATTGAGATTTATGGCCACTAGTATTGACAAGACACACCGTCTTAATTTTATAATCTGAAAATTATGTTCATAATTTAAAATTTGAGTAGTAGTTTGACAAACTTCAGGTTGCGAACACCATGCAATCATCTAATATTTGTATCAACTTTATTAGATATAAATAATATTTAGATGGTCAACGTGAATGATGATGGGCTCCATTTATCACCTCGATTAATTTTAAAATATATAGGGAATTTAATCCCAATTTTAGCTAGTGATGGTTAATGAATAATTCCACGAAACAAACAAATATCATATAATATTTCATTGGATTAAAGAATCTTCTAATTTTTTATTAAATATCCATTTAAATTTTTTATTTTATATTGTTATTGATACGGTGATGGTCCAATTGGCCGTGCCAAATAATAAAGTCAAGTTGAACTTCGGTTCAATATAAAATATAATTCAATTATTTAATTTCAAATAATATGATTAAGCATCATATAGTCATATAATAATCAATGAAGTAGTCAAACTAATTAATGTCAACGTGACATGAGATATATGTTTTCCTTCAAAGATAAACGCCAATTCAAAATGATATATCTTCCGAAACATGTACTATTTGGGGAGCACGTTGTATTGTATTTAATTGTGATCTTCGGGTGCAAGTAAAATTTAACTAGAACGTCAATATATAAATACGTGTGCAGAAAAATGGACACGTAAAGAAATAGAATAATTTAATTCGTGATTTTACATAGAAATCGATCGATATTCTTTTGGAATATTGGAAATTATAATGTTGTGCTACTTATTTCAAGATTAACAAAATATTTGTAATAGGCAGATTTTACGAGTAATATTCTTCTAAAATATTTCTATAACATGAGTTGTGTTTTTTTCAAGAACATCAGCGCATATTTGTTTAAAATAAATATAATTCAAGATATGTTCTTTATGAGCATTGAGTCAATATTCTTCTGGAATATTAAAATTGTAATGATACACTCTTCTCAAGCATGTAATATTCTACTAAAATATTAATTATAATGTTGTGCTACTTCATGAGCAACAACATGATGGATTATAAATTTAAAGTTTATGATGGACCATTTAAAAATATTTAATCATGTTAAAGACACATAATATTCAATAAACATCATAAACATATATACTCAATATAAGGAAGAATATATAAAAATAGTAAAAATCGCAAAGCTAATATAAGGAAGAATATATGAAAATATCTCAAGTGAAATGAAAAAACAATTAACGTGTAATCAAGGATTGTTAATTATTACAGTTGGGCCTTTGAGAGGAATGGTCAAGAACTTATCCCTTGAGATTCAGTAATCACATTAAATTATAAAAAAATCCATACATCCGTATACATACACAATTATATACTTATAACCATTCACAGGATTTGATAAACAATGCATGAGTTCCTTGTAATATTAAAAATAAAACTAGCCATACAATTGTTGATTAAAATCAGTAGTACTTTTGTACCTTATGGAGAAACCTCTAACAAAAAGCACACGGAATGAAGGAATGAAGCTTTTGGGGGTTGACCTTGTTGACTTTCTTTTATTACAAGAAAAATTGTTTTTTCTACTCCAATTGATTCGAGATTTGTGGACAGAACGATGAGTAAATTTTGCTAACTCAATTGGCTAGGAAGAAGAACCAATACAAAAGTCATAGAAACCATTAAACAATTCGAGAAATACGGGGGTATAACATGTTGGAACATTATATGCAATTACAAGACTCGCAATTGTCTGAATCAATGCAAAAGCCAGAAAAACAATTACACATAATTATCATACATATGTGTAAAAAGAATTCACGTGCCACCAAATTAATTTTGGTACACATGACATGTAATTATAATTATAAAAAATTACTACCTCAATAGACTTTGAAAAATTAAATTTCGTGCTGATAAATTGTTATAAATTAAAGAGAAAGAGAGAGAACAAAAGAGATAAATAAATAAATTTGTGTGTTTTATTAAAAATCAAAGTTTTATATAAAAAAAAAATTAAGGCTACAAGGGATACAACAATCATAATGATTACGACTACATTGATATAAAAATCATTCGTAAATACTATTATATTTACAACATATTTATAGTAAACACAATCGTGAGGCCGCTGTTATTAGTGAAAATCAATTTTGGACTCGACCTTTTTGGTATACTAGCCATCGTGCCATGCACATTATTTTTAAATCGTGTAAAAATTCTAGTTTAATTTTTGTTATTGCGACATTAATGAACCATTGATTTTTTCTTCTAAGAATTCAAAATAACCAACTATATCGGCTTTTCTAATTCATTCATGGCCATCACATCAAATTATAAAAATGGAAGTTTACATTTTTAGTTTACTATAATTAATTAGGGGAAAGAAACTAATTCTCATGAAATATAATTTTACAAAGGCTTATTAGCACAAAATGTCCATACGTTTGACTCTTAGTTTGTAAAATGTTCATTCAAATATTTGCATTTCACTCATATTTCCACGTTTCATTGTGGAAACGTCATTTTCATCAATTTTTATTCAATTTCTCAATTAAAAATTGACAAATATACTCTCATATTTAAATAAAAATAAATAAATAAAGAACAAATTGCAATCATACTCCAATTTTTTTAAAATTTATAAATAAATCTCAAATAAATTAAATTAAAAAAAAATCTTATTCTTTTTCTTTCCCCTCTCCCTCTCCCTCTCCCTCTCCCTCTCCCATCCCTACCAAGAGCTGAAAATAGTACTTTTAGGTCCTTCATATTCCATAAATTTTTGGAAGTAATTTTCTAGTTCGGGAAAAATGTTTTTCTTCAAGGGATATTAAGAATGGTGGGAATGGTGGTTCGTCCAATTGGAGGCATGCCAGAGGCAACAGTTCAGTGGTTGCAAGAAATTTACACCTTTTTAACATTTTTCTCCTTGCAACATCGATGACATTGCCACGTCCACAACCACTGTCTTCTAATCGACATGTAATTAAATCACTATTTCATTGTTCTTGTTGTGTATCAAAAGTTGATTTTGCTTCATTGTGTGAGCCAATGGGAATGTATTGGTTGCAAATAAGGGGTATCTTTTAACATATGCTCAAATGAAGGAGCTTGAAAGACAAGACAACATCTATAAGGTTTATTAGCACAAAATGTCTCTACATTTGGCCTTTAGTATGCTTACCTTCTCTTTCGTGCACCACCAAACCCTTCAATTTCTTATAAATTGGCTCTTTTTTCTTCAATAATTTCTTCTTTTTACACTTTTGGTACTCGATTAGATATGGATTTTAAAAATATGTTTCTTGGTATTGGTGTTTGAGTGCGGTGACTAGTCATCTAGTAAGGTGTAAGCAAACAGATGACAAGAAATGAAGATTCTCAAGAAATGTAATGCCCTATCACAAGTACTGTGAGTGCCACCTGCACAAAAGTTGTCCTCGTACAATAAAGCTTGTGGAAATCAAGAACGCCACTGACAGTAACGAGAAAAAAAGTTCCCTTCTGTTTAATTCTAAAATCGATCTAAGTATTCCTACATCATCCAACAAGAAATATGAGAGACTGATTTTTAGTATTTCTACATCCTCTAGTATTTTCCAATCTATTTTCTGGTTTCGTTTCGTTTCGTGGTGGGGGAGGGGGAAAAATACCTTCCTCTGTTTTTTTTTTTTAATTTATTTGAGACTTATTTATACTTTTTTTAAAAATTGGGAGAATGATAACAAAAAAATTTTTTAATCATTTTTTTTTATTTAAATAGGATGGTATATTTATTATTTTAGAAATTTTGATTAAGAAATTTGATAAAAATTGATTAAAATGAAGTTTTCCACAATAAAACGTTGAAATAAGTGTGAAAATACAAAAAATTGAATCGTTGGGACATTTTGCACACATAAAAGTCAAACGTATGGATGTTTTGTGCTAATAAGCATTTTACAAATATTTGCATTCTCGATCTTCATATTGGTCATTCTAATTTCGATTCCAATTATTCTCCTATCGAATATGTGAAAAACTTAAGTTTACTAGTTCGTTAGTCTCAACACTACACAACTTACTTTTCTTCAGCCTTTTAAATCTCTACGACCTTCTTCACAATTTCTGCCCTTCAACTAAGAATGCATGAATTATTCTAGAAAATATAAACTTAGAAAAATAAAAGAAAAGATATATAGTAGCAAACGTCCACCATCTTTCCCTTCTTCTATAACCTTGTCTTCCAACTTTTTTTTCTCACAGTTACGTCCCCAACTTTTGATAAATGAGCGAGATTCATCCAAATTGATGGTTTCCATTTATTAATTCGTTAATAATGAATTTTACTAGAATATTTGAAAATTTAGAGGTTAAAATTATTTATTTTTAATATTCTCAATTAAATTTACAAAATGAAAAATTCAGAATAAAAACAATGATTCAATAAAAAGAAAAGAAAAAATCATCTTCTCCATCTCGCCCCAACACAGCACCTCACAATTGCCACACTACTACTACCACCACTACAATCATGCCAAACCCACCGCCACAAAATCAATGGGATCTCCCTATTCCTCCGACGGATCTAATTTACTTACTAATATTGAATGTGAAACGACCACCTTCATCTTAGACCTTTTGCCACCATTAGAGAAAAGACATTGTTAAATTCAATAAGCTTTCAAGTTCACAAAGCAAATCTAGTAATATCCCAGAAAGCTTGTTGTTTGCTAAGTTCAACATTTCAACTTGACTTAAACAGTGACATGGAATCGGGCAAATGACCCCCATTCATGAAATTTTGTAAATTGGCTTTTTAAATGAAACCCCAAGATTCAACGGAGTATTAGAGCTTTTGAAACTCAAAAAAGCAATCGAATTTTTAAAATTGGTATTTTCAAATTAGCAATGTTATAAAAATAGTAAAGTCAAAATTTGAAAACTTCACAGATATTTGTGTAACAATTTCTGTATACTCATCTATTTTATTGTTATTGAAATTGAGAAGGATTTTTTGATT
>CAIGRP010061628.1:0-27882 GCA_903798385.1 Fraxinus cuspidata | reverse complement strand
ATTATTTTGATATTTAAAATTTATCTATCATATATTTATCATGACCTCACTTCAACATTTCCAACAAATTTTAAATCTCTTAAAACGAATATTTGTAACTTAAAATACTGAATCAAACGTAAATGAAAAAAAAATGACTTAGCCGAATCGAGCCGTCGAGCCATTTGACTTGTAAACAGTAACCAATAACTCAAACTAACCAAACGTAAAATTAAAATAAAAATAAAAAAAGACACATTGGCTCGACTCGGCGTATGAACCGCACACCCAAACTCACTCTTTTATTATATATAGCATACCTTCAAAAATAAAGTGGTAGACCAAACTCGAACCAGCCCTCTACGCACAGCTGCGCTTGGCAAGACTGACACTGCAGTCTGCCGCAGCAGATTTTCCGGACTTGAGATGACATTCATCATTTCTCTGCATTGACAAATTAACCATATTTCCTTGGGAAATGGATCCTGGGGAGATCCTCTCTCATGAACGGTATAGTTTCCCGCTGTAGTTCAGAATCAGATTTAGTGAATGTGTAGTTACAAAGAGATAAGAGCATCTTTCTTAGAGGTTAACACCTAACATCAGTACTGTACTGTCCAGTACTAATGTACTACTACCACTCCAGCTTGGATCAATAAAGCTGTACTGCCAAACTAATCACCTTTTAACGTGATTATAAAGCTTAGCCAAACATGTTGATAAAAAAGCATGGTACTTACCACAAGAACCCCCACCGGTGGCCTATTCGGCCCACCACTGCCACCTCCAACGCGGCCTTGGGGAATTCTTCGCACGCTTAATAAACCCATCATCAGTTAATAACTGGGACAGGCATGCTTTGTACATTAGCCGTTATTATTAGAGTTAAAATAAACTCTGTTTCTCTCATTGAGATCTTACATCAAACTTCTGGCACTCGTAACCATGTACAGCAACCGCCGCTGCACACATGCCTCCCGCCGCCGGGTCAGAATTATCATCTACTGAAACTGAAAGGCCGCAAGTCCAGCAAAATGTGTGAAAATGCAGGACAAGAAGGAAAGTGCACAAGGTAAAGAAAGCAAAACTGGAAAGACTATGGGGAGCCATTTCTTGCCTTGTTTTACGTGGTCTGAGAGATTTATAAAGTGGTTAGGAATGGGGAATAGAATTTCGACATATCATGTACAACTCAGTTTTTCCTACATGAAAGTTTTGCAAGTTTTATGCCATTTGTACGCCCATTTATGTTACCTTGTTGACATATGCAGTTTTATCAAAAGTCATTGACCACAAAAACTGTTTTTTGTTTAAACTGTGATGAATGTCATGTTAAATTATGCCAACTAAAACGTAAAAGGAGATGTATACCAAACATCATTTATGTCTTTAATGTCTTTTCTTGCGAGTCCAATTTATTTTTCACTGAACAAGTACAATTTTCATTAATAAACTTACAATATCCATTGCACAATACAATAACAAAATTGTACTTTTTTCTATTCTTTTTTCACAGAGTCGAAAATACCGCTGGGTCCTAATCACTAAACATGTCAAAAGGGAATTCTTCTAGTTTTGGATTCATTATCTTCTACAAAATATGATAGGAGAGGGCAACCACAATATATACCGGCCTTTTCCATAGAAAAGGGAAATTTGGGTTACAATAAAATAGGTTATTGCTTATGTGAACACAGTAGCAAAATAATCACAACGTGTTACATAAGGCAAATATTGGATAATTATTCGTTTCCATCTACTAACTTCAAGATACTTTCTATTGCTCAATAAAATCAGAGAGAACAATTTGCAACTCTAATAATCAAGCCACTGTGGAATGATATTTTAATCAAGTTTTTAACATTTTCAAATATATACTCAATCACATTGTTAAAGTTGTGAAAATGGATTTTCTGCAGATTCCAAGATTCTGGCTTTCACCGTATAAGTTGTGCAAAAACTCCGCACCCAATTCATCTCTGTCCAACGCTACGTGAAGGGCTCATCCTCTTTTTCCTTTCGCTAAAGCTACGGCTTGAAATCAACCTTGGAAGGCAAGACTTCACTGATTTGTCCTCGGGTCCATTCAATGTTCTTTCACTACTATACGCAAAATTAGCTCCCGAAACATCAGGCGAGATGACTACAGATTTTGGTGGGAGGACAACACTTGAAACCACAACTTTCACTTCTGCATCATCCACACTTTGGTTACCAGGTGCATTTTGTTCATCGGAATCATGATCAACTTGTAAGCTTTCCTTAAAGAGGTCCGAGAGTTTCTTTTTCTTATCTGCAGGAGATGACACAGGTACAGAAACAGAGTTTCCTACAGAAGAGCTGCGATGGACTGGAGTACTACCTTGAGATGGAATGAAATCTGCAATCAAGACAACAAAATGTCGATATTGTAGTGCAATAATAACAAAATGGACTTGAACAAGTACCCAGCAAGAACAAGAATTTAGAAAATCTGATGTTAAAGTGCCGTAGAGATTGAGAAGACGCGTAATGATCTCCACTCAACATCAGTTTTCTACTTTAAAATCTTCAAATAATGTGATGATTAGACGAGCCACAACAAATTCAATTATGAAACTCGAAATACTATTGCCTGACTTTATCCTTTTGTTTCAAGTCAATCACTATGTATGACTTTGTCACTAAGGGAGTCGTGTCCATTATATTTTCTCCTCCACTAGGCTACATTTATATCGGTCTTCTTAACAGACTCACTCAACGAGATCAGTAACTAATTGTTTATTAATTGTTTGTAATGAATGAAAATCCAGGAATCTTGTTTTGACCCCTTTTCTTTTGGGAGAAAGGAAGCTTTGTTATCTCTGTTCGAACCGAGAGATCGTCGTATATCTAATATTACAACACGTGTCTTACCACCGTTAATGCTAGAGAAATCATCTTCACAGTCTGACTCTAACCAAGGCTGAGAATCAAAGAAGGCTTCCTCTTTGCTACCTGCAATATATCAAGGCACATCTCCCATCAGTATCACGAATTTTACAGAGCAAAGCTTCACAATAGTAGAGTATGCTTTTCTAAGCTTAAAAAGTTTACTCACAAGAAAAATTACTTATAAGTGAATAAGTTCATTCTAAAATAACTAAATGTTCTATTAGTGAAAGTTGAAATTAAGTTACATAAACTATTTTCTTTTCCATTTCACTTTTCTTTTCTATCTGTTTGTAACTTTTGCATGGGGTACTCTTCTCTTACTCTTCTCTACCAAATCTACTGCCCTAAGATTATAGTTGACAAGTATTGAATGGAAGTGGCTACACCCTTAAAATTTTCAAATCGAGACACAAGTACACAAGATTCTTCATCTCGTATTTAACCCCTTGGAGGAAAATGCTTAAAACATAAATATCAAGCCATGATTAAGAAATGGATCCATTGGTCATTCAATAAGACGATTACTAATTCCCATAACACTTTTCCAGTTTATTCAAAAATATCAATCTCGTGGCAATGTCACTAACTCTGCACCATCCTTAACCCAACATAAGAAATATAACGATATTTCTATCCA
This sequence comes from Fraxinus cuspidata, assembly GCA_903798385.1. NCBI lineage: Eukaryota > Viridiplantae > Streptophyta > Magnoliopsida > Lamiales > Oleaceae > Fraxinus > Fraxinus cuspidata. Next base: position 24,353 of record CAIGRP010061628.1, on the reverse strand, counting down.
TGCCGTTATTCCAAAAAAAGGAAAAGGGAAATAAAGTAAACGTCCCAAAATAAAGAAACAGAACACCTAGAGCTGCATTTGAGTTAACTAAAAGAACTACTACAACTATCATCAAGAAATTTTGAAAATTTTAGGCGATTTAAGCAGTGTTTATATAGTTGTTTCTCTGCATACCATGATTTTATTGTGCTGCATCTATAATGCAAAAAGTAGGAAAACAAATCCGAAACAGCGATCATACTACAAATTATGCATCTACCTATATTGCCTTTGTTTGGGCTCCATTTTAATGGAAATTTGGGGAAAATAATTTTTAGAATGGTGATTGTTTGAGAATGTGTGGTTAAAAAATAAGGAATTTTTTTTTTTATTTACGTATAATATTATTTTATGGAAGAATATATAGATGAAAATGAGTTTTGAAAAACTGATTTTTTTGAAAATATTGGGGCCAAACATAAGCAATATTTTTGAGCAAGACTATTTAGCATCATTGTTAAAACACCAAGCCTAGGTGACACTAACGTGACATTAAACGAGAGATATAATTCAATGAATCGCTTAATTTTACCTTTCATTGAACATATAATTTAACGTGTTTTAGTACCAATACTGTTAGGTAACATTATTCGATATTTTTGCATGAGGGTCATCAACACAAAAACTCTCTCCTCTTGGTAGTGTGAATTCTAAGAACAACATGCAATCTATTATTTACAACCATCATAACATCAATTTTTTCAACATATTTCAAGCTTTATATTCCAATTTTTTGTCCTACTTATAGGCACAAGGAAATATCATGAAGGAAGAAAAATTATAATTTGTATTAAAAACCCTTCAAAGTTCACAAGTTAAATATATCCATCTACAAGATGACAAGGAACCTCACCCAAAAAAAAAAAAAGAAAAACAGAGAGAAAAAAACTAAACAAATTACATGAAGTTACTTAAGTGGCCAAACGTGATTTTTGAAATTTACTTATTTTTTTTATACTAACAAAACTTATATTTTTTAGAAGAAATCTAAAAAATTAAATTTTAAACACGCTCAAATTAAAATTAAGTTGAAAATAAAGAAGCAGATTAAACAATGTTGTGCATAACAAGAAGTTAAAGCGTTGAAATTATAAATAATCCACAGTACCATTTGCATTACTAATTCAGAGAGAGAGAGATAAAAGAAAATAATTTTTTTTACCCCGAAAATACAACAATAAAAATGAAAAATCCAGAAACATTGCAAGAAAGAAGATGATGTCATACCAAAATCACGAACATTGTATATTGGGTTAGACTTGAGTGCCACATCAGCAACCGCAGGATCGCCGCCGGTGATCACAAGCTTGTTATTTTTGGAGCCGAATGACAACCGGAGTTTCATGGCGGATTCCCGGTCTCTGTACATCGAAACACAGGAACCCATTCCCCCAAAACAAACACAGAAACACCCCTTCAAAATTGTTTCTTTTATATTCAGAAAGAAAAATTTGAGAAACAGAGAGAGAGAGAGTGAAGTAGAAGTGAGAGAAGCGAAGGGGACCATTGGCGAGAAACGAGAATACAGTAGACTTAGGAGGAGTGGCTGAGTAAGCTTACTGGAAATGGAAATTCTTTAATTAATGGATATGACATTTGATTTGAAATATTTTGAGGCTTCAAAGCAAAGTTTTCATGGGTGTGGGTCCAACGTCAAAAAATGGTAGATTTTCTCGGAGTTTGTCATGATTAAGCTTTCGATTTGCTTTTAAGGTTGTTTCCAAAACGTTCATGGAGGATTAAATTATAAAAATTTAAAAATAAATAATAAATCCTTGTTTGATCCCTGTATCTTTCGAAATATATTTTTTTTCTCTTTTTTAACCACATATTTTAATAAAACAATATTACACGCAGCTTAAATTTTTTTTTTTATTTTTAATCACACGTTCTCCATCAATTTACTATTCAAAAATGCATTCTACAAAAAAATGGGGTTCAAACATACTTAAGTCTCTGTTTGAACCACATTTTATTTTTCTCATTATCATTCTTTTACTCATTTTCAACCACACATTTTTCAATAAAATAATATATTTCATCACATCAATAACTTTTCATTCTTTTTCAATTACATATTCTCCATCACATCAACGGTAAAAATGCATTATTAGTCCCAAAATGTATACAAAACGGGGGCTAAGTGTGTGTTTGTCTCCCATTATTGTAGAAGAAATTGAGTAATGAATAATATTTTTTGAAAAATTTGTGGTTGAAATTTAAAGTAACTTTATTGGTTTGAGTGTAGAATATTTTATTAAAGGTTAAATCTCAACCTTAAGGGCCCCCCACCGCCCCGTCTCTAGAGCATTGTGGATGAGGTAAATTAAGGGATGTACTTCAACAGGCCAGGGTATAAAAGCTGTCATACTGGTGCCTACAAAGAGTCTAATTCCATACCTTGTAAGAGGCAGGAATCGAACCCTCACACTGCGGCTGCCAGCTCAGCGAAGACTACATCACTTATGTCCTTTGCAACACTGAGATATGCCTCGAGAGACTTGTGTAGAATATTTTATTGGGTGAATGTGTGGTGTAGGATATTACTGTAGCAAACAATATTTTGAAATAATGGGAAATAAACAGGGCCTAAATAAGTGAGTAATTCCATGAATAAAAATATATGAATAAAAAATAATTTGATTGTTTATAAACCATTTATAAACAGTAGCTAAGCATAAACTTTATAAAAAAAAATTGTAAATCATGAACCGATTAGTAATGCAACAAGAAAGAAGTAATAATCGATTCAAATGAAGTATCGGCTTGTTTAATATATAGATGTGTATACAAATAATATATGTGCATACGTTTTGTTCACAAGTGTATAGATATTCATTAATCATCATATAGGATAGGTTTGTCTTTTTAATATACTGTCTTGTTGGAAATTGAGACCAATTACTTTATTTGTATAATGAATCCTTGTTCGAAAAATTATTAGAAGCCAAAAAAAAATATAAAGGAGGAGAAAAAAAAATATGAACACAAAATATTACGTAGATAACTTTTAAATGGAAAAAAAAAATTAGATCATCAAAGGTAGAGATATTTTATAATATAAAAAAAAATTATACAATTATAGAATCTTCTACACAAACCTCAAAGTCCTCAAGCATCCTCCAAAACTTGATCGAATGACACTACAGTTGATTCCAAGTCTCACCAATAATATGCATTGATAAGTTTTGGAAAATTTAGCATCCTGGTTTATTGCTTCACTATATAACAGATAAATGATACGATCAAACTCTTAATAACATCTTTAAAAGACTTTAAGCAGATGATGCTCTCTATTTTAAATAGTTAACTCTTAAAATTATACTTTAGAAGACCCTTAAAATTAACATTTTAAAGCAAAGAGTGAGTTTGGTTGCAACCCAGGTACACTAGCCCGAAGAACAACCAAGTTTGAGGCAAACAAATACCAGACTCTTAAGATTGCAAATCTCCCGACAGATCATTAAGTCTCTGGCATAATTTCTGTTGTTAAAGATCCTCAATAGAGGCAATAACAAAGCATACTTTTATTACTACTCATATTGTTAGCTTATTATGACTATTTAAACTAATATTAGTATGCTGGATTCCAGGAAAGATTTAGAAACTCATAATCTTTAAGGAACTCAAGATTTTATTTCAGATTTTTCAATGATCATACAATGGAGGAGTAGAGCCCTTTTTATAGAGGAAGAGTCTCCTTCTACTTTTAGACCAACACACACAATAACATGAACTAGTACAATTATTATACAAATGGACACACGACTTTTGATAAAGTGGTATCTACTTTAATAAAGCAAACTGTACATTATCAATTATTTTGTGAAACAACAGATAACTCATACAAAGTGACAGTCCATAGATCTTAGGTGATCTTTGTGAATCATGGGGTGCCCAAATTTGCTGCCATGACTGGTTAGTCCGAATCTTCAAAGTCTGAAGGTAGTCCTTGTGTTTTCCACAGAGGAATATTTTCATTTTTCTATCTTTCCTTTTCTTCAATCGAGTTGTTGTTGAAAATGTTCAAGATTGTTAGGATCGAAATGGTTAAAAGAGTAAGACCATGGATCTTGAGACTCTTGGAGTTGATACATTGTAAGTTCTGGCTGACTTGAGCTTATTCCTTGAAATATATTTTCTTTTCCTTTTTCCTTGTGAGATGTGGGTTTTCTCATCTTGTATCAAGAGTGGTACAAAAGACATTTTCATTTAACATTTTTCAATTTTTTCTCTAAGTTGTTGTCCTTCAAGAGTGTCTTCTGTGTACTTAGCTGTCTGTCCCAGACTCTGTGTGGTTGTCCTAAATACAAATGGTACCAATAATTGAACAATGATAATCTACATGAGGAATGATTGAATACCAGTTGTGAATTTGGCTTAAGCTTTTCATATGAGCCTGAATGTTCTGTTGAATCTTTTGAGCGTAATCCATTGGAAGAGTTTCCCACGGAGCATTGTTTGATTAATTTCTGCCATTTTTCTCTAAAATGTTTTGAATTCTTGATGATATTTTTCCCATTCTCTATGAAGATTGAACGGCTAGACCACATATTTTCGAACATGAGAGAGATGTTCATAATATCCTGATTCGGTAAAATAACCATGTCTTTGGAACGCTAAGATTACATGGACATTAACATACGAAGTTCTAAGATCTATATTTTTTAAATAGAAATTTCGAAATTTTTCTATCCTGTAAGAGAGTGGATAAAACCATTCAAAATATCTTACAACTTCATCGTTTAAGTGAGGAATGAATTCCGGGTAATCTTTCCAAAGTTGTAAAGTTCTTTTTGAAAGCCAAGAAACCATGGTATCATTATTAAAACAGATTGTTATTTAATATATTTCAAGAAGATACCATAGAAAACACAAAAGTTCTTTTGAAATTTTTCTTGAATTAAAATAAAAAATATTTAAAAATGAATAATCTAAATGAAAGACAAGCCCTTCGAGAAGCCCTCCGAGAAGGTGGATCTTATTTTTCCTAATAACAATGGTCTAATATTTAACATGAGTTCTTTTGATATTGAGTGGATAGTTCGATTTTTTATGAGAGTTTGAAGTTCGGGATGGAAGTTTTGAGTGGGAAAATTTTGTGTGGATGAGTTCATCATCCATATGGTAGGGATTTGTAATTGGATATAATGCTTTATTCTAGAGAGCAAATCAAGTAAGAGATTGTGTTTGCTTTTGATGTGTTTGACCTCAAAGTCAAAGTTGGAAAACTATCGTGTCCATCTTAAAAGTTGTGACCTTGGGCATCTTTTTGAAATTCAACATTTGGGGAAATGCCTTTATGTCCATTTCTACCAAAACTTGTAACTAATAAGATGAAATTGAAAACTTTCAATTCTTTGTTTTACTACAAGAATCTCATTGAATGTATAATGGTAATATTTCTCAAATTTTTTGAATATACTACTCTTGCAATCACAAATTTTTCTCTCGCCATTCTTTTCTTTTAGCAGCATTGCTCCCTAGTGCAAATCGCTTGCATCTGTTTGTAGAATTTTCTTTCCATCAGTGGGAATTTTTAGTGCTTGGAAGGTTATGGACTTCTTGTTTGATTCTTTTGATAGCCAGAGTTTTCCTAGATGACCATTGTGGAGGGTTTTTCTTAGGCATTTCCTTTAAAGGTAGTATAATAGGAGCCGGTGCTTGAAGAAATCAGTCATGTAGATTACCACGTCAAGAAATTGTTGAATTTGCTAATTTTTTAGATTCTCATTGGGAAACTTGAGAAGCTCCTGGGCAATGTGTGGCTGGAGTGAATAACTTCCATTTTTTATATGCGTCCCAAGAAAATCAATTTCAAACACTACAATGATCATTTTTTCCAGTGACAACAAGATCCCATATTCTGTGACAATTTATGTGATCCTCCGGAGTAGTAACTCATGAATATCCTTAAACTCAGATAACAATAGGAAATAGTAAATTAATGTTAATTTGGGTAGTGGCTAGAAAATTTTTACCATTGCCTTTTGAAACAGGGTGCTTTTTAATACCAAAAGGTATAACCGTCCGCTAAAAATTTTGATTGAGTATACATAATGTTGTTTTTGCCTTTTTTCTGGTTTTACTCCCAATTGTTAGAAACCCGCCTTCAAATCAAACTTGGAAAAGATTTTTGCCTTTGCCAAATTTGCGAACATTGTCTTCCTACCAGGGAGAGGAAACTTATCATTTGGAAAGAAATGATTTAGCAGCTTATAATCAATGACAAGTCTTAACTTCCCTCTAATTTTTTGTCTTCTTTTGTTAACATAGAATACTTGGCACGCCTATTGTGATGTAGTTGGCTCCATGAGTCCTTCCGAATGTAATTGAGTAAATTCATTTGTGGCAAACATTCTGGACTCATTCCTATGTGACTCACTTTTATTGGGTTGACATCTTCATTCTTTTTTAAGGGTAGTGTTATAAAGAAATCTGCGTTTTTCCAAAGAGGCTTTGTGCATTTGGTAAGGAATTTTGTGTGATATTCTGAACAATAATCTCTTATAAGGATTTCTGTTATGGTTGGTATTGTAAGTATGTGATTGGCTCAATGTAATGAATAAAATAAGATTTAAATTTGAGTCCATTTGAAAGAAGTCTTACTCGTTTTCCCCATAAGTGTTTGATAACATCAAAACCAATGGCAAGATCCATTCCTGGTAATGATAATCCAAGTAGTTTATGGGAAATATTGAGTTTGGGGAAGAATTAGAGTGTTACTGGTTTACTAATAAGTTTTGTGGCAAAGAACTCATTATTAGCTTCTTGAAAGATCTTCTAGTAGGGTTTTCACATGTTTTCAGGGAGTATGGTTGGGTTAAGAATTGAGAATGTCGCTCATAAATCAATGCTGCCACCGTGATTGGACTTTCATACTTTTATTGTAAAGAGTTTGATTTCAATCATTGGTACTGTCAAGATAGATTTATGACATGTATCCCAAATCATTCTTGCATACTATCAATGCAATTGTCACTAGTATTCAAGAGCAAAGACAGTTTTTGATGACTGTTGTTCTTCTTCTGAAAACAAGGATTCCAAATCTTCCTCATCAAGATCAACCTGAATTGTCGAAAGGATCAAGTTGAGAATTTTATCCTTTCTTTTGCTAGGACAATTCTCTGCAAAATGACTATTTTTGCACAAATAAAACACATATTTCCCTTCTTTTGTGAAATCTTTTTTTATAAAAAATACATTTTGGGAGAAAACTTGGAAAAAAAAATTATTTTCAAAGTTTCGCTTTTGAATTTTCTAGGTTTTGAGCATCCACATTCTCTTTCAACTTATCTATATTTGATTTTCAAATTTTGCTGATCATAAGCTTTACCAAATTGTTTTTCATTTATGTTGAAGTCTCTAATGAATTTCCTTTGGTTACAGAGTTTTTTCAAGGTTTTTAGTATCCAATTATGAAGCTCACCGACAGATGTTTGAGATAATGCATGTCCTTTCAGCTCCATCATTTTACTAGTTTCTTGACCAAGGAGTTGTGGAAGGGATTCTAGGTATGCTTGCTTGAGATCAATTCCTCCAAGAATATAATATCATTTCATAATTTCTTTAAAGTTTTTGTCCAAATCTTTTGGCTTGTAGCAACAACACTTTAGTTGAAAGGCCTTTTCTTTTGCATGGTTTGGTTTTCCACAAAACGCCTAGTGTAGATTATCAAAGAAGTTGTCAAGATCTTGTATATTTGCCCATTGTCGTTGTCTATAATTCCCACGTGATACAAACCATTCTTTCATGAGACCCGTGAGCCTAGCCAAAACTCCTCTGATGACCATATTATGAGTCATACAAACTTCGTCAATCTGCAGTACCCCATGCTAACATCTCTTGTAACCTTGTTGTCCATTGAGAAGCTGGTATATCATCGAGAGTGAATTTGACAGATAAATTACTATGCTGGGAATATTAATTATTTGTAACTGGTTGGCTTTCTTCTGCATCAGGCAACTTTTCATCTTCATGTTGTCCAGAGTATGCCTCACCAGATGATTCCTCAACTTTTGGGCCCCTTTGTGTTTCGTCGCCATATATAAAAGATTGTCATTTTCATCTGAGGAAGATTTATAAGACTCAGAACTACTGCTATTAGTTATGAGAATGGGTGAAAATTGTGATTTTTGCATCTTACACTTTTCTAAGAAGGTGGAGGTGGGGGTTTTTTATCATCATTTTTTATGGTTTGTGAAGGACTGTCTATGGATTCTGCTGGTTTAATTGTTTGTGATGGTCTTTTTTGTAACTTTGGAAGGCCTCATCTTTCTTTCGTATTCTTCAGAAGTGAATAAATAGACAGTTTAATAGTTTGATGTTTTTTCTGAGGTGGTTAGATTGTATGTCGAGGATTGTTTGATGAGGATGATGACCAATTTGTGCTAGAAGAGAAGAAGGCTTGGGATTCCATATCAGTCAACTGATTTTTTAATTGCTTAATTTCTTTTTCTTGGCCATCAAAAGACAGTCGTTTGGCTAGAATGGTCATAATTTTATTATGAACAGTCGTTTGGCTAGAAGGGTCATGATTTTATTTGATCATCATTCCATCCAATAGGAGGAATTACTTCATTCGTCCTAGGTAGAGGAGCAAATTTGACATAATAATCAAATTTACTAGAGGGTTCTACAAGCAACCCAACAAAATGTTCTTTGTTTTCAAATGCCTTGTGAAGCTTTTGTCGACTTCCTTTCTTCGATCTCCTTCTCCTACGAAGAGAAAACTCATTGTCAACTTCAATGCTCAAACAACTGGGACAAAAACAAATATCTCAAAAATCATGGCCAGAATTATTAGTCAAAGCCAAGCTTAATTGTTATAGAAAATCACACAAACGTACAGAATTATTGGAGAGTAATAATATAGGGAGAAAAATATCATCCCGCAAAGAATAAACTTTAATTTGAATAGTATTACTTTATTATCAAATTCGAATATACATGACACAAAAGAGATTTAGTTGATTATTTCTAGTTATTATACTAATAATCTAAAGTTGGTTTGTATGAAATATGAGATGAATGTGTTGGACTTACGAATTCATCTATCATTTTCATATTTTCAATTCTTGACCTAATTAATTTAGTGTGATTTGTGTATACTTGACAATCGATCATCCATTTTTATCTAACTATCTCTTTCGAGGTAATTTAAATATATTCTAAGGATGACCCGATTATATTCTTATTTCGAATTTATGTGCGAATTAATGCATTTAAGTACACGATTATCTAGATGATTGCACACGTCATACATGGTATTCTTAACATTATTATCCATTTGTTTATCTTACAATGTTCTCAGTGTTTTGTGAACCTTCTAGCACTGCAATAAGCAACTAATTACTTAATTGGCGATCAAGCAATCAAGTAATAAGAAACATGCAAGATTAATCAAGAACATAAAAATATACTAACTACTTGGTATTTGAATTAAAAATAAACAGTAATAGGTATCATCTTCATGCAACACGAAGAGAATTAGTATAGCATGTTTCTAATGAATTTACATAAAGAAATATGAAAAGTCATCGCCCAAAAAATTAGTAAATAAAAGAAGAATGATAAAGAATCAATTTCTTATTCTTGATCTTCAATTCCCCCCCCCCCCCATTTTTTTTTTTGCATCTTGAATTAGGATAAATTACAGCTACAATCTCGTTTGAGTATAGAATTTCATCCGAAGAAGGAAATTAGCCCGATTGCCTCTTTTTATGCCATGTGATCACATGGTAGGATGGCCAGTGATCATATGGTTATCAATTTTAACTCTCAAGGTTGCCAAATTTAGGGGTGCGATCACACCCCTCAGTAACTATGGGACCAACTACAAGTAGTACCTAACTATTCTCCTAGGGTATAATTTCGTCACTTTTCTCCTGATTTCAGTTCTTTGTCCTCCTCTAACACCCAATTGATCTTGTATGTTCCTCAACCATCATTCCTTAGTCAGAATCAACTTTTGGATTTTGTGATTTGATCCCAGAACTTTGGAATTCTTCCTCGTCGCACAAATTTCATTCAAGTCTTTCGATTTCACATTTAAGCATCTAGTTTCACGTAACAAATAATATATACCTGAGATTAATCTATAATTCATCAAAATTAATTTTAAATATTCATATTTAACGACCTTGATATGCACATGAATTATACTTACCAAACACCCCCAAACTTTAGCATTTGTTTATCCTCAAATAAAATTATAACATATCTTAACAAGCAATGTGTAACAAAGTTGGTTAGAAAACCTATCATTTGTCTTAGAATTGGAATTATTGTGTCAAATATATGAATAACTTCAAAATCACGCTACAAAATCCAATATCTACTTATCCAATGTAAAATTGACGTGAGTGTGTGAAGATTCAAGTAAATTATCATAATTTACAAATTGATTCAATTTTCAACCCTTAATAGTAAAATATGTCATTTCTTCACTTGTAATATACACAGACTTTCTTCTAGGGTGTAATTTAAGGTTGAATTCATACATTACTTCTTACCAAGTTTGGATGGATCTTACTAATTATAAGTTAATATCTCAACAGATTGGAAGTCTCCTATATTTTGATTGCTCCAACATCTAAGATTCAACTAGGCAATCCGTTGTCAAAAAGCTAATCTTTTCAAATAAGTATTTGGTACTTAGTCATATATGTAGTGCACATTCTGTTTCATGCACCAACTTTTTTCATATTTGTTGTTAATATTATATTTCATGAACTAAATTTACACTTTTTGAGTTTTCTTTTTGAAATTTTCAATAAATATCATCATTGGGAACTTTTATAGGACAACTTTCAGTCGTGAATCATGGTAGTTTTTTTTTTTTCCATTTTTGTGCAACGATTAGTACAATACCTCTTATAAACAATTCTTAAAAACTGAACTCTAAGTTAGCATTCTTACATAATTTTCATTGGGTAATTAGAACATAACGTCCACACATTTCATTGTTATTGTGTAAAACGTCAATACCTTTCATTTTTTGCCATTTTCACCCCTATTTCACATTTCATTGCGCAAACTGTCATTTTTATCTATTTTTTCAATTAAAAATTATGAAATGACAAATATATCATTCTCTTTAAATAAAACAAAAGGAAAAAGAAAAATTCAATTGCAATTATAGTCCCAATTTAAAAAAAAATCGTAAATGAGTCCCAAATAAATTATTAAAAGGGTAATTAGCACATAATATCCATATCTTTCACTATTATTGCAAAAAAGTCCATATCTTTTTTTTGGCATTTTCACCATTAATTACACATTTGATTATGCAAACCATTATTTCTATCCATTTTCATCCAACTTCTCAATAAGAAGTTATGAAATGACGAATATGCCCTCATATTTAAACAAAAAAAAAAATTAGTTACAACCAGAGTACCAATTTTTTTTTTTATATAAATTGCAAACGAGTTCCCAATAAATTATTTTAAAACCTTCAAACGAGTCCCAATTAAAATATTTAAAAAATAAAAAAATAAAAATTGCAAAATGGTCCCAAATAAATTATTAAAGAATTAGAAATTAAAAAGAAATTATTTTTTATTTAAATAGAAGGGTATATTTATTATTTCATAGTTCTTATTTGGCAAATTGGATGAAAATGATGATTTGCGCAATCAAACGTGTAATTAAGGGTGAATGCTAAAAAAAATAAAGGTATGGACTTTTTTTGCAATAACGATGAAAGATATGGACATTATGTATTAATTATCATTTTAATAATTTATTTGTAACTCATTTGCGTTTTTTAAAAAAAGGGACTATGGTTGCAATTATGTTTTTCTTTTTCTTTTATTCTAAAAGAAGTGTATATTCGTCATTTCATAATTTTTAATTGAGAAAATAAATGAAAATGACATTTTGCGCAATTAAATGTGAAAATAAGGGTGAAAATGCCAAAAAAATAAGGTAGAGACGTTTTACACAATAACAATGAAATGTGTGGACGTTATGTGCTAATTACCCATTTTCATTTTATTGGCTGAAGATAATCCACAGGAGATTTTTTACACATGCAATTTTTATTCAACTCAATATGTTTTTACAATAGTTCAATCACTCTCAAACTATAATCAAAGTGATTTTAAGGATGTATAATATAATAATTTTTAGGTTTAGCATCCTAAGTTTTACTATTTCAACCTATTCAAATTAAAAATCAACTCATAAATGCAATACTAAAATCATGTGCGCAATGAATATCAAATTTCACAATGATAAATATTAATCAATCTAAGCATGTAATTTATTCACAATTCATGGACTAACACATAGTTCTAAATATATATGTCATTGCCAACAAAATTATCTAACTCACACAAGCAAGATTAACTAAAAAGTAAACTAAAAAGTAAACTAAAAATAAAATATTTTTTAAATTTTTTGAAATTTTCATTTTTTTACATAACAAGCAAACAAAACAGTAAAAAGTGCAAACTTGATGTTTTTCCCAGAACTCCATCGATATGTGTCTGAATGTGGTGGCTGATATTGGACGAGCATCCTTGAGCTAGAATAGGAATGACAATTTACCCCGCCCAGTCTCACCCCAAATAGGGCAAAAAAATCCGCTCCGAACGGATTGTCTGGGCGGGGCGGGGCGCCCTATCTCGGGGCACGGGGTGAGTCGTGGGTGCCCTGCCCCGCCAGAATAATAAGAAAAAATTAATAAACTATAAAAAAAAATAATTAACTGAAAAAAAAAAACTAAACGGGGCGGGAAACGCACCCCGCCCCGACTAGACTAAGGCGGGGCGGGATGGGGTCGAGGAGTCGCGGGGCGGGGCGAGGGTGCCTCGCCCCGTTGCCAACACTAAACTAGAATGTCTTGATGATGGAGGAGATGGTGGAGCACGTGTCACACTAACATACACATCATCAACTTTAGATGTTGTCTTAAGGTCTTGTAATGGCTTTTTTGCCTAGCCGTTGATCTCTTTAAGTATTGTTGATCTCAAGTGTCTCAACTCTTTGGGCCTATATGCTCAATCAATTTCAAAGACGGAATACATTCAAATAATCATATAACTCTTACATATTCAAACTTTTGATTTCTTAAAACAGTATTTGTGCGTAATAATCAATTGAGATGTTTATATATGAAGGCCACTTGAAGTATTACTTGACATGTAGTTCTATTTCATAAAATAATGGGTAATTTGCCGTAGAGATTCCAAACCTTTTAAAAGTGAGGCATCAAGTCCCAAATTTTCTAATTTTAACACTTACGTAACAAACCTTTTAATAAATATGTGACCGAAGGACTCTAGACGTTTTCTATCCAAATGATCATTAGTTGACCAAAAACTCTTTCAATTGACTGCCATTTAACCAAAATGGTGAAGGGTAAAAAAGTCGGCCATCAAAGTTCCACTTAGAACAATTTTTTTAAAAAAAGTTAAGAATTATGAAAGAAAAAATTCATCATCTTGTCCCCGACCCCTCAACCAATCCGTCCCACCCTACCAAAACTTGCCCTACCTCCATCCTTACCCATAACTGTCCAATGCATAGATCTCCAATCTTCACCACCATCCAAATTTGCAAATATCACTATGATCCTTCTATCGAGTATGGAAAGAAGCAGTAGTTATTGCCACCAAGCAATTAATGTTTAGTTTAGTTTTACAAATTTGTGTTTGGGATTTGCATACTTTGGTGGTGCTACTGGTTATGTTCATTGGGTGTGATAGGCTGAGGTGGTTGGTGGGTGGCAGTGGGTGTGCGGAGAAGATGAAGAATTTTTCATTTTTTTTCGTATATTTTTTCTTTTCTTTTTTATTTAAATGGTATGGATCTTTTTACTCTTTGCTATTTTTGTTAAACTATGGTTAATTGAAGAAATTTTGGTCAATTGGGTGGAAAATGTCTAAAGATCTTTTCACGGCACATTTTGAAGGATTTGGAATGTATGTGCCATGGTTAGTGAGTTTTGGACCCAATGGTATATTTTTGGAAGATTTAGGAGCTTAGTTGCAAAATTCCTTAAAAAATGTTTGGTTGGTAATAGTTCCGAGTTTCTATTTGGTTTAGGGCTGGTTTGATCCCATTATTTGTGTAGAACATATTTAGATATAATATATTGATGAAGAATGTGATTGAAAATGAAAGAAAAGTTTTTGGATTGTGATTGATATTATTTTATTGAAAAATGTGTGGTTGAATAAAAGAAAGAAAAAATATATTTTGAAAAAAATGGAGATCAAACAATGTCTTAATTAGAAAAAAATTGTTAAAAATATAAGTTAAAATCAACAGTTACTTTAACCACAAGTTTAATGGAAACTTTCCAATCACATATTCCATAATTTTTTACCAAAATTTATTAAAGATATTATTCTTAGTAAAATCAAACAAGCGCTAAGTGTAGTAAGTTATGTATAAATCTACTTGAGTTAAAAACTAAAATTTTGCCAAACATGGCTCTAATTGTAAAAGTGGAGATCTAAGTCTAAGGCCATGCTTGATAGTATTTCTTTTTCATGAAACTAGGAATTGGTTGTCTATTTTTCACATTTTTGCTTGTATGATAAGCAAAATTTTCTTGACAAATAGTTTTCCACCAAACCCTCTTTTTGGTCATTTTCTTGGTTTTTGAGGAAAAAAGTTTTTTTCCACCACTTTGGTGGGAAAAGCTTTTTCTAGACAACTTTTTCCTTTATTTTAAAATTTTTTTGGTAATGGAAATAAATTTTATCCTCAATTATAACAAATTATATTCCTTCAATGGACAATTTTTATGGAAAGTAAAGTCAAACAAACATCAAAAGATCTAAAATCTCCATATTTTTCAAGCGAAAAATTATACCAATCAACCATAATTAATTGATAATTCTCAATAAAACAAATTTTAAGTAATTCAATTCCCCGAAATTCATCTTTTTTCCGCTCAAATTTCAAGATCTAAATTTGTAGTAGGTGGGTGGATGAAAAAAGAGGTATAAGAGGTATATTCACGCAATTTTAGAAGAGACCTGTTTCACATTGTCTTTCCAATTGGATCTCTCCTGACAAATCCTCTATCATTCACTTCTCCGACGCAATTCCACAATCAAGCATAATTGCTAAACGCAGCTGCCATCCTCTCCAGGTATTCTAATTATTATTTTTTTTCTTAACTGAATTTTTACACTGATTATAAATGCCCGCTGTTGTTGTTTTTATTCTGTTTGTTTCTATTTTCCCGCTTAACTTTCCGTGGATTGAAACTCTGTTATTGGGATTCATTATCAGTGAATACACTGAATTTCTCAAACAACTCAAGACTAGGGTTACTTGGTCAGATGCTTAGTGAACAATTAAGCCCCCTTGAGCCCCATTTTCTGTGAATAGATTTTGTAAAAAGGTGATTTCTATTTGGAGGATATATGGTTAAAAAGTATGGAAAATTTTTGGATTGGAGTGCATAAATATTTTTTTGGACGGAATCTGTGGTTGAATATATGTTTTAAAGAATGGGGCTCAAAACAATGGCTAAAGGTTCTCTTTAAAAATCCTGAAAAAATATTATAACAAAATAATTAAGTAATAAATGTAAAATCAAGAGCTTATACTGTGATCTAGAAATAATAATCTATCTTTATCAATTGTACTCCAGAGTTGGAACCTGAAAATTGAGAAAGAAATTGATCTGGTCATTGCTTAGTTGCGTTGAAGCAGTTAAGAATCATTGACAGCCATGGTGAAACCCAAAATTGCCCCATCTATGCTGTCGTCGGATTTTGCAAATTTGGCTTCGGAGGCAGAGCTTATGCTCCAGTGTGGTGCTGATTGGCTCCACATGGACATCATGGTACTTTCTAGCATCTAGCTATCATCATGTATTTTGATTCCATTATGCACATTTGAATGCTTAAGCTGTTTGCTGTAGTTGCTAAGGGTCCAATGTATGTTTGATTAAAAGTTGCCTTTAGTAACTTTTTGTCAACATAACATATTTGAATATCTTAGTTTTAGTGATTCAGTCATATATTAATTTTTCTTCGACGTTCACCAACAAGAAAAAGTACTTGTTTTGAACTTACATATTTGCTTATAAGTAAACTTTGTAAGCTTAAAACATGCTCCTAGTTGCTTTAGACTTTTCCAATAGCTGTAGATCTAGCAATGAACTAATGGAGTTTGTCAAAGATATTTATTTACCCAACCCCAAGTTTATTGGGACGAAGGCTTAGTTTGTTGTCGTATATGCATCCAAATGCAAATGGTATCTTTACTATGCATGTAATATCCCGTGTTTTAAGGTAACACATTAAATATGAAAATGATTGGATGAATAGGCTAGACACCCATTTTAGACCCTGGAGTGAGGAGGATGGACGGGATTTGATTGTATGTTGTTGCTCCAATAAATAATTATAAATGTTTTCAATACCTAAACATCTATATAGTTACAGATACTATAGTTTGTATATATATGGTTCCATATTTATCTAATTAAATTTTTATGCATTTTCGAACAATTTCTTTTATATTTTCGAAGTGATCATTTTGCTTTCAATGGATTTGAACTACATCTTTTGGAAGCTTTATAGTGATAATAGCCCAAAAATTTTGATAAAGAAAGAAAAAGGTGTATAATGTAGCATTATAAATCTTTAGCATACATAGAAGGGGAGAGTATATAGTTATGACGTGTGTCTTCTCTCAAGGTGCTTGCAACATCAGTAGGCTTGTATGTGCTGTTAGCCTTAATGTTCTCATTTATCCTTGCACGATTCTGTGTTTCAATTGTTGCAAACTTAATACTGAGAAGTTATTTGCTTTAGTGCTTAAGATTTTGAAATGTAATTGAAATTTGAATTGGTTCATTGCAGGATGGGTAGGTTGGATGGATACTTGGCTCAAGTTATATTATTTTCCCACGTGTTGCAAATGATGATCAGATACCTAGAAACACAGTGGATTTTTATTTTTTTTTCATATTTTACATTGTGTTCTCAAAATTCTAACATGTAAATTTTATGTACTTGTGCACTTTTGGAATTTTGCAGTCACTTCGTCCCAAATCTTACCATTGGTGCTCCTGTTATTGAGAGTCTGAGAAAGCACACAAAGTAAACCTTTCATACTTCCTCTAGCAAACTTATGTAATTCTTTCATGTTTGGTATTCATTATTGGAGAGGACTAGACATTATGATGAACGAGATTTTAGCTTCTTTTGTTCTTTAATAGAATCTATTGCTATACAATGCTCCCTGCTAAAAATGCTATTTCTTGGTTTTTTTGTTATTTAAGAGTATAAATGTTTCTTCAGGGCCTATTTGGATTGCCACCTCATGGTCACAAATCCTCTTGATTACGTCGAAGCATTAGGAAAAGCTGGTGCTTCGGGTTTTACTTTTCACGTTGAAGTCTCTAAAGGTGGATTGATTGTTTGAAGTTTTCCATTTTTAGCTATCTTTTTGCACCAATGTTAGGCAATGACGTTAGCAATGTGAACCCTATGTAGATTCTAAATTACCGTTGTTTTAAATGTCAGTTCTTAGCCCACCATTCATAAGAATTAAGAATCTTTGTCAGATAATTGGAAAGAACTCGTGCAACTGATCAAGTCAAAGGGCATGACGCCTGGAGTTTCTCTGAAGCCGGGAACGCCTATTGAAGACGTGTTTCCACTTGTAAGCTACTACCCCTTTTTGTTGGGATTTTTTTTTTTGTGAAACCCGTTCAATATTGTCTGATTTTTAAGTTTTCAATGTCCTTGTTGCTTTGACACTTCATTTTAGTAAGGAAAACACAAAGGGTATGCTAGTATGTAGTTCTGAGCTTGGGTACAATGGACAAGAATTTTTTTTCCCCCATCCTTTTACTGTTTTTTATGCCAAAATGGTACAAGTGAAAATGCTTGTGAATGAAAAAGAAAAAAAAAATTCTGCAAAGGCCTTCCCCATATGATTTGTTTCTTTTCGTGCCTTGCAGCTTGAAGATGAAAATCCTGTGGAATTGGTTCTCGTCATGACCGTTGAACCTGGATTTGGTGGGCAAAAGTTCATGCCAGAAATGATGGATAAGGTGCACAACTGTTGTTTTTTCGGCATTTAATTGATTGTCACTGTTTGTTTTTACCATTACAAGTTCATGATTCATCCATGGGATTACAGGTACGTACACTGCGGAATAAGTATCCATCTCTGGACATAGAGGTGAGTTCTGGTCTTATTGACAGTTGGATCTTGTTAGCTTTCTCGTATCTGTACTTGATATTGTTAGTTATGAATTTACCCAGCCTCAACGAAACTGATATCGAACTCACCAAAGAAAACCCATCTTAACTTTGATCGCAAGCAACAGATACTTTTATCGCATACTTATGTGAAAAGCATTCTCAATAATCTCAAGACATTTGAGGTGTAATGATGAGGGTAAAGAGTTGCCCATTTTCCCATTGTGGTCTCTACTCTAACGATTTAGGATTTTAAAAACATTACTATACTTTTCACGTGAACTAAGTAGGTCATTAAACTTGAACTTTGTTTCGAGTTGGTCACCAGGCTTGAACATTTATTACAACCTGGTCAATCCGTCCATCCTATTAGTTTGGCTAATGGAAAAACTAATGTGACAATATGAAGTTCAGTACCAAAATGAAATTTCTGTAGAAGTTTAGTGACCACCAATATCTTCTTGTTGATTTAGCAATGAAATGAATTGGTAGGTTAAGATTAAACTCCAAATTTATTAGGGAAGATGCTTAGTTTATTGTTGTATGGTCTCGGCTCTTCAAACCTTGATTCTGTTTTGCAGGTGGACGGTGGTTTAGGACCTTCAACTATTGATATGGCTGCTGCAGCTGGAGCAAACTGCATTGTGGCAGGAAGTTCGGTTTTTGGTGCTTCTGATCCAGCTCAAGTTATATCCCTACTGCGTAAAAACGTGGAGGATTTCCAGAAAACTAATTAAAACTTCCCCAGGCAAGCAACTTGGTGTAATTTGGTCTCATATTTACATTACTGAATGTATAATAATGGTTTGCATCATGTTATATCTTCATAAAAATGCGAAGTGCGTGTAACTTTTCGACTGTGGACCAGTGTACTAATAAATTATCATGACATGCTTGGTATAGTGGAATAGACTGTGTCAAATGGTATTACGGAAAGAAAAAGAAAGTCGAAACTTTGTTTGTGTAGATGTAGTCCAATCCAGTAGTGTGTACCGAACATGACTTTGGTGTATGTTTATGGACTGGTCTCTTTTGTATGTTTGCAGAGTTTGGTTTGGAAGAGCTTATGATAAGCCTTTATTTTTTTTTAAAAAAAAATCAACATGATTTTAATTCAATTTATATCAGGCGCAAGAATAACATCAGTAAAACGAGGTTGTTTCACTTAACCAACTACAATCTTGAAAGTGCGAAAGTGCATTGGATGCTGGACCGCCCTGTCTGGACAAGGCCTACGTGGCCCTGTTGTTAGCAGCATTTTCCTTGGATGCTATACTATGGGTGACACCATTTGCTACTTATCGTACAAAATGACAACTAATGAACGAAAATGATTCTAGCAAGGAAGAAATAGAAACAAAAAGAGCTCCAGAGGTGGATGGATTTGTTATTGCAGCTAATTACATTGCAACTGTCACAGATTCCAGTAAATCAATGTTCAGCGCAAATTTCCGCCCCTTCTATATTGTATAATATTCTCCTGTAAGTGGATCAACCCAAACCCTTGGAGATTTTACATCTATCACGTGTTGTATGCCATAAAGTATCCATAAATACCTTCCATGCAAAAACTATCATTTGGGTAAAGTCACTTTGCCAGAAAGATGTTGACAGATGACAAGATATGATTGATGGAAAAATTAACTGTGTTTTAAACAGTCTAATAATAAAATGTTACGTGACATTATGTTAACCCCTCTTAACACTGTAGCATAATTGTACAGTTGTCTATCTTCTCAAAGTGCCACATCAGGGTGCCTTTGACATTTGGAAACGCACAGGAATTAGAAAGTATGACCACTCTATCTAGCGAAATGTAAAGATCATTAACTTCTCGTAGTTCCAAAATCAATCGTCTGTCATTAGATTTGCAACAGTAAGCATATAGTCCCCATAGCTCGGGGTGATTGGAAGAAATGAAAAAGTCCTTGGAATCCAGGGGCCGGAGAAAAACTGAGGCTTTACAACCATTTCCAATTTACCATCCGACCACATTATCTAATAAACTCATCGCCCACATAACGCTACGCCGTAAATATGAACTCCACCCCCCCCCCCCCCCCCCCTTTACACTCCATGCATGAACGATGTCCAAGGATAATACTTATACTTCAAAATTCTAGCTGATTGGGAGTTTGGATTAGTGAGCAGACGCCAACATTGTTTAGCCAATAAAGCTTTATTAAAAAACTTCCAGGTCCTGAAAAACGACGTCACTTCTATTCTTGCGTATACATAGCTTTTCCAACTCATCCTATGTAATTTATGTTTACACAACACCCTTTTAATTTCGCTACACAATGCATCAGGTATTCTGAACTCGCTCATAGTGTAGGTTGGAATGGCTTGGGCCACCGCCTTTATCAAGATTTCCTTTCTTCTCCAAAGTTTAAGCTTTTTCTACACCTATTCTTTTACTCTTGCAATAATATGTTTAGCTTCTGCCAATAACTAAAGGAAGACTAAGATATTTGCTGTGCGGGCTAACTCTTTCCAACCGAAAAACTCGAGAGTAGCATTTTGCAATTCCTTAATTGTATTTGGGCTACAAGTAATAGTTGACTTGGACATTTTGATTTTCTGTCCAGATGCCAATTCATATGTATCTAAAATATGTCGAATGACAAAGCAATCTTCCAAGGTGGCTTGACAAAAGATAATACTAGCATCTGCAGGAAAAGATGACCAACCCATTCTCCATTTTTAGTGTAACTGAAGCCTTTAATACTTTTACATACTCTCCCTTGTTCAATATCATAGATAAACCCTCAGCAGATAAAAGATAAAAGTATGGAGAAAGAAGACATCCTTTCCTTGGTCCAAGGGAAGGTGGGATGGCTTCTGTTGGAACTCCATTAATCAGAAAAGACAGCTTTGTAGTCGAGATCATGTAATAATTCTTGGGCAAGCAACTTTAGGAATAAGGACGACACACAAATTATTGACCATATTCAGCAGTTGTTGCTCATTTAGCACACTTAAGCAAATTTTAGTCACCTCCACCAACTGTATCCCAATTTTTCTTATAAAAAACTGCATGAAACCCATCGTGGCCCGGTGTTTTAAAAGGTCCCACACTGAAAAGAGCTGCATGTATCTCATCCTCTCTAAATGGTTCAATCAACAACCTGTACTTATCGCCCATAATCCTCGGACATGAGTCAGTCAAAATCGCCCTCATTTACCCATCGCTTGGTTGAATAGAAGAGAGTAAATTCATCGAAGTATTTAGTGACCACACATCCAACTCCCTTAGGATCATCATGATAACTCCCTTAATGTGAAGGCCAGTGATTTTATTTTTTAACCTCTTTCCAGCTGCTTTATTATGAAAGAAAGAGGCATGAGGTATTTCAATCTCCCAGATACAGCCAAGCTGGATCCAATACTGTTCTTCTTGCTCATTGAAACCAGTAAGATGTCTATCCAGCATTTCCAATTGTTTTGCATTCCTGGTAGAGAGTGGAGGCCAACTTATTAATTCATTCATTGCTTCACGGGTTTTTTCTAACTTGTTTTAAAACTGATCAACCCTTGTCTCCTTGCCGAGACCTCAATTTTAGCTGCACTGCTTTTTAAGTATATCACAAAGTGGCGAGTTATTACTTTCATTCTAGCTTTCTTTGATTGTGTCAAAACAGCTTGCCTCTTTGAGCCAATGTGGTTCGAAGCGAAAAAGATTGTGCTTCCTGATAGAAAATGTACAGAAATATGCACTCTCAATTGGATAAGAAAAGCAACTGCAATAAGAATGGGCACTTAATGAATGTCGCTTTTAACTTTCTGTAATTAACAGAGAAAAAGAAAGAACCAACTACAAAAGATGGAAATCTGATGCATAAATTGAATTGAAGAATGGGCTATTAGAACCATGGGAATGAACCAAAATTACATAAAAATCTGTCATTATCACTACAAAGTAGGACTATCCTAAAGACTAGAAATCAGCAAACGCCCCATAGACTGGGTAAACCTTTTTTCACGTGCAACAATAAACCAAAACTTGTTAGAAATATAAATCATATCTAAAATCGAAATCAAAACTAGATGCAAACATCCTAGATTAAAATAACCAAATGCCTAGGATTTACATCATGCCAGAATATTAGGATTCACAGATTCGGGTTATATACCTGGATCCATTAGGAACGATTGTTTACTGTTGCGAAATTACTACGACAATCGATCACGTACTAATAAACACGAACGAAGGGGTGTGGTTTGTGATCTTTCTCAACCAAATCGTCATATTTCCTCAATGGGACAGTCGTCTCTCTTCCAGATGGAGAGAAGGAAAACTATGTATAATTTGATATATCGTGGACCATATATTGCTTAATTAGAGTTCACATAATCCCCTAATTATAACAATATTGATATCTACTCAATTAGCCCATATTTATNACTATGTATAATTTGATATATCGTGGACCATATATTGCTTAATTAGAGTTCACATAATCCCCTAATTATAACAATATTGATATCTACTCAATTAGCCCATATTTATTAAATAGCTAATTTAATTGAATTAAATATGTTGCCATTAAATAAAAAAACCGTTGGTTTTCCTAACCTTCTAAATATTTAGGAAAATCGTTGGTTTTCTTAACAATCTCTCACTTGGCTACATATTATTCCTATAACAATTATATTACAAATTCCTCAAGAGCGCATATTTATACTGTTTATCCTTATACTTCTCTTTAAACAATCTAGTCCATCTTATATATTAATAATGGAACCACCGCGACTTTTATAACACTACAGTCGTGATTAAACCACGATGATCACCATACTAATACACTTAATGACATAGATCAAATATGAAAGAGTAGCATGTAAAATACATGAAATGTGATCTCATACATGCCTATTTTCAACTGGTCCTTTTTTATTCTTTAGTGAGATCATTCCAAAATCCTTAATGCAACGCGAACATTGCACATAGAAAACGCAAGCAAGCTCAGAAACAGAATCATAAACTTTCAATTTTATTCTGTAGAAAATCAAACAATCCAATTTTTAGAGCAAACATATAGTACATAAAAAAATGACTCCCACTAGACCAAGGTATCCTCAGAAATAACGCATAAGTGAGTAGTGTGCTCATGAAAGACCTTAGGCATTAATCCTTTGGTTAATGGGTCCGCTAGCATGGAATTTGTACCTATATGTTCAATGCAAAATATGTCTATCTTGAACTCTCTCTTTAACAACTAGAAACTTGATGTCGATAAACTTAGACTTCGTTTAGCTTATGTTATTGTTGGAGTAAAGCGCCGTCGAGTTATTATCACAGTAAATCTTTAATGGCTTGTCAATGCCATTTACCACTCGCAGCCTAGTGACAAAGTTCCGCAGCTATATCCCATGGTTGGATGCCTCATAACAAGCAATGAACTCCTTAGCCATGGTTGAAGAAGCTATGAGAGTCTGCTTGGCAGACTTCCATGAGATAGCTCATCCAGTCAACATAAAGATGTAGCCTGATGTGGAGCGTCTGCTATCTTGGCATACCACAAAATGGGAGTCAGAGAACCCGATGACCTCTAAATTGTCTGATCTCCGATAAGTGAGCATGTAGTATTTTGTTCTCCTCAAATAACGCATCACTCGTTTGACTACCTTCCAATACTGCATGCCTGGATCACTCAAATATCTACCCAAAACTCCCACTATAAATGCTATGTCAGGACGAGGACAAACTAGAGCGTATATTAGACTCCCTATTACTGGCGCATATGAAATCCTCTGCATCTCTTTTCTTTCAAGATCATTATTGGGGCACTGTTTGAGACTAAACTGTTGACCTATGGTTGATTTCATCCTTAATGTTTTGATCATAACAAACAAGATTAATATTAATTCTAATGATTTTGAGTGATGATAGTTTAACGTTAAAATCAATCAAACATTGTCAAAATCAATACATCATAAACCAGACTCGAAATGAAGATCAAAGTGAAAGTTAAGCATTCAAGTCAAATCATTTGAGACTAGAGCTTAAAAAATCAAAATCAAGACTATCAAATCGAGCTCATGAAGAAGATCAAGATCAAGAGTTTAAAAGTCAAAAAGAAACTTCAATACAAGATCAAAGACTAGACTTTCGAGATCATATGT
>CAIGRP010061613.1:0-13739 GCA_903798385.1 Fraxinus cuspidata | reverse complement strand
TATCACCCAGCTTGGATTCGAGAGAATATGAAGGGGTCTTGCCCTCCACCACAGACTTGATGATCTCCTCGTCCACCTCCGAAAGGGTGAATGCCGGCAGTTGATCAGCAGCATCAATTTTGTCTAGTTTGGATTTAGGTTTGGGGGAAGCAACTTGGCAATCAGATGGGGTTGGAGCGGCAGCACAAGGATCGGTACGGGAATCCTCCTCGTTCATCAACTGATCAATCTCCTCTAAGTCATCCAAAATGTCGTGGGTAGCATGGGGAATAATCAACGACTGTACAAAGCTGATGCCGAAGAAGCCTATGAGATAAATGAAGGAGACAATAAATGCAACTATAGCACCAATTTCTGAGAGGGTGAGGACGTGTAGAGGGGCAGAGTTTCGGATCTTTTCACGCCATCGGAGGAGTAGATAGTAGACGACTGAGAAAAAGAGGGTGAAGAAGACTGCGTTAGCTAGGTATAGAGGTAGAGGAAGGACATCTGAGGACGAATCATGCTTTTTAGTGGACGGTTTTTGTGATTCTTGAATCATCGATTGTTGTTTGACATCCATTCTAATTGTAGATTATGATCCCTTCCCTTTAATACAGGCCAATCGAAGAAGAAGAAGAAGAATTAGCTGGGGGAGATTGGTGATGGTTGAAATGGTGGAAGCTCAAGTCTGAATTTATAGGGTTTGTTGCTCATTCCCCATTTTGGATTTTACGGATGGTACGTGGAATGTGTTCAGTTACGAACTTGACTTTCAATATTACAGTCAAATTCGTCGGTCTGCTAAGAACATTGTTTAGGTAAGGGTAATTAGTACCCCCACCTTACGTTCATTGTTATTGAGTAGAATGTTCGTACTTTTTATTTTTTTGATACTTTCACCCTTATTTTCACATTTCATTGCGTAAAATGTCATTTTTACATATTTTTTTAATTAAAAATTATGAAATGACCAATATACCATTCTCTTTAAATAAAATAAAAACAAAAAGAAAAAAAAGTAATTGCAATCACAGTCCCAATTTTTTAAAAAGGTCTAAATAAGTCATAAATAAATTATTAAAATGATAATTAGCACAAGATGTACCTAAAGCACTATTATTGCAAAAAAGTCCATACCTTTTATTTTATTTTTTTGCATTTTCATAATTAATTACACATTTAATTGCGCAAACCATCATTTATGTCCATTTTCATCCAATTTCTCAATAAAAAGCTGTGAAATGACGAATATACCCTTTCATTTAAATAAAAGCTAAGAATTAATTGCAACCATAATCTCAATTTTTTTTAAAAGTGCAAATAAGTCTAGAATAAATTATTAAAAAAATTAATTTAATTATTAAAAAATTTATTTTTTTAAAAAGTTGCAAATGAGTCTCGATTAAAGTTATTTAAAAAATTAAAAAGTACCAACGAATCTAAAAATAAATTATAAAAGTATTAGAAATTAAAAATATATTTTTATTTATTTAAATATGAGAGTATATTTATTATTTCACAGCTTTTTATTGAGAGATTGGACGAAAATGGATAGAAATGATAGTTTGTGCAATTAAATGTGTAATTAATGGTGAAAATGTCAAAAAAATAAAAGGTTGAGATGTCTTTTGCAATAATAGGGAAATGTATAGACATTATGTGTTAATTATCATTTTAATAAGTTATTTGTGACTTATTTGGATCTTTTTTTAAAAATTGGAAATGTTATTGCAATTTTTTTTTTATAGAGAATGTTATATTGGTCATTTCATAATTTTTAATTGAGAAAATATGTGAAAATGATATTTTGCGCAAAGAAAAGTGAAAATGCCAAAAAATGAAAGGTATGGACGTTTTCCACAATAATAATGAAAGGTGAGGACGTTATGTGCTAATTGCCATTTGGGTAAATATACTCTGTTTTTCTAGTGGACAATATTCTCAGGCATAAAATACATATTTGATATACAAAAATTTAGAATAATGTTATTTGGTCAAAAAGTAGGTAACGTAAGTGTTTACAAAATGTGATTGGATGAGAAAATTAATTGTATTTAATGATAGATTGTCATATGACATCATGTCAATGATTATATCAATCATTATGTTTTATGTAGCATGATTGAAAAATTTAACAAATAAAAGTCATTCACTTCTTTTTTATATATTGTATGTACTAGTAAATGCGCGTGTGTTGCATGTGTAGTGGATGATATAGCTCCTGTTTGAACCATATTATTTTTTCATTCATATTATTTTACTCATTTTCAACCACATATTTTTCAATAAAATAATATTTTTAATCACATCAATAAATCTTCCTTCTTTTTCAACTACATATTCCCCATCGTATAAAAAATGCATTTTTGGCTAAATAATGTGCACCAAATAGAGGCTAAGTAATAATGTTGGATTTTGGTTTCGTGGAATTTTTTTGGAAAATGAAACCTGCTTTGAACAAAAATTGCATTGGATTATATAAATTGTCTCGACTGGTATTTGCATTGTTGGTGGTAACACTAAGGGAAAACCAGAATTGTTTCATATTATACTTGGACACATGGGTTTTTAACATGTTTATATGTACAATAAACAAAAGCTAAGTATGACAAATGGAATTGTTGGGAGTAGGGTTTGGTGGATTGTGGACATAAATATGGAAAAGAGAATCAAAATACGTATTTTATATTCTCAGTCGAAAGCAATTTCTAGCTTCATACGTATAAGAGAAAATTGATTATAACATCAATTACACCAGAACAAAGGATAAGTGCTAAACTTTACCATTACGATTATGAAGTAACTCGAGATAAGTACTTCAGATTCATGTCATTAAAGCCTTTCCTCTTACCCTTAAGCAAATTAGGACAAGAAATTTTTTGACTGGGAAAAAAATTAAAAAAGACTGCACCTAGGCCCTAGGCCCCTAGCCCTAGCCATCCTTCTTGAAACTTAAACCATTCAAAGAAAGAAAGTGAACGAATAATATTAGGGATGGCAACGAGGAGCGGTCGGGGCAGCCTCCCCCACCCTGTTGGGTAATTTCCCGTCCCGTTACCTGTTTAAGGCAATACGAGGCGAGGCGAGGCGGGCCCTTGCGTTGTTTACTACTCGTTTAATTTAATTTTATTTTTAAGTTTTTGATAATTCATTTTATTACCCTCATTTATTAAAATGAGACAATAATATATTTTTTAATTTTTAGAAGTTAAACTATTCAAATATATTTGGTAAACCAAAAAATTATTGTTTATCATATTTTTCAGATAATCTTAGTTGCCATCTTCTATTAAAATTAATGAAATTTCGTGAAATTTTTCATTTAAAGTATTGAATTCTTTAAAAATAAAAAATAAAAAAAATAACCAAGAAGGGACAGGGCGCTTGTCACCCGTACCTGCCCCGGGCGAAGTCCCTCTCCTCATCCCTAACCCAAATACTCTATTAAGAAGGTAATTGGGGCAGGATCCCTCGAGTATCGAGTTTGACGAATTTTTTTGTCATTCCTAATAATATATACTTACAATTTCTTGACTAATTGCCAACCCAAATGGACTTAGCATCAAAAATTGTAGATGATGGACCTTCTTCCATTTCCTTCAGATACCTAAGTTATGTAAGACAAAATAAATAAATAAGTATACAATGTGTAAAGATCTCGAACTAAGTGTGTATTTGTTGTAGTATTCTTGAGCGATCTGCAAGTGAAATAAATAAATAAGTATACATCGAAATGAACTTTTCGATGTACAACCATCTGTAAGTGAATTACCTTGTTGCGAATCACCGGTCATTCTTATCATCTAACAGTGTATGCATGCACTAATTATGATTGGGTTTTTCTGTATACACAAGTTTATATTTGATAAAGCTTTCGTTTTTCTTAGTCAAATGAAGGTAAAATTATAAAAGATCATCTTATTTTGCAGATGCTGGCCGAAGAACTGATGCAATGGCCTAATTTAGAGTTATTGTTCCCACAGTCAACTCTTGATAATCATGAAAGGCAACTGGTTGTGAAGTTGCAAAGATGACCCCCAATGTAATATTATTTGGGTTAAGGTCTTTGCTCATAATCACAAGTTTTAAGTTTTTTAGTACTAACCATTTCCTTCTATCAAGAAACAGTTATATGATTGGGGTTAACAGGAGAAACTTGTTCACAAAATTTGCCTCATAACATTATTTAACTGTGCATGAGCTTGCAGAACCAAATAGTATGCGAACATGTGACATTTCCTCTATATAAATGTATGATTTCTTGCCAGATGAACTAAGTTCATGAACCTATTCTTTGTTGAATGCAAGCTGATTGCCAGCATCTGCATCTGCATTTGCAACATGTAACATGCATATTATGTGTTTGGATAAATCATGCTCGTATATCTAATTCTTGTCATATTGAGTTTTTTAATATAAAGTGTTTGAAATTTTAAAAATCATCTGGGTTTTTAAAGGGTTTTAAGTGTACATGGGATAGAGATTTAAGAATATGTACTGAAAATATCTTACTGCTGTCTTTAAGAAATGAAGTTTCTTATGCTATTGTAGTCAATTGTATTGGTGTAACATATTTGTACATTTTAGTATTATATCTCCACTAACGAGGATTTCTTGTTAACCGGTATATTGAATTTGTCAATGGATGGTCATGCTACAAGATTCATATCACAGCCCTCGTTACTTATAACTGATTGGTGTTTTGTTTAATTTTATATTCTTTATTTATCTATATTTACCGTTCTGTACTTTCTACGAAGTGAACTACACTGTAAACTACCTGGTAGCAAAGGTCTCGAGCCGCAGTATTTTGTGATTGGATTTTTAGTTCAACTTTTATGTTAACTTGCCAAGTTTGGATAGTTTGATGATGACAGATTTAGAGATGTGGTTGAAGAATCAACAACTCTTTAAACCATGTAATTTAGATTTAAATGATGAAATGTCTCACAACCAACCGTTATATTTGTGCAGGCATCCATGTGCATTCTTGAGCAGTCCCTTTAAACGCTAATAAACAATCTTCCTAACTAGCATAATCTTCTTTTGTAAATCAATCGAAGAAGTTGTGTGTGATGTATGAATTAGATCTTGTTGATTTTGTTTGAATATTGTCAGATTCAATTGAAGAATTTATTCTACAGAAGGTATAGTTATTTTTGATTGAGCGTGAAAAAAGATGGACATCATCGTCACTGAGAATCTATGCAAATTTAATAAATGTGTCTTCGTTGCCTTGACGAAGTTCTTGTAATTTTATTGCTTCTGCTTATGGTATAGTTCCTGAAGAGGTTTCTTTAACAAATCATTATGATATTGATTTAAGGATATTAAATCAGCTTGTTTATTTGATGAGTCAAGTTGGACTCTTTCAACATTTTTGTAAGTTTTTCATTAGTTTGAAGAAATCAAAGTTCATAGAAGAATTGTAAACTGGAAGATCTATAGAACTCTCCTTTTGCTTCAGCATCAGATTTTGTGGACTCACAATTTTGCACTATCACCTAATATTTACAGTTGACTAAATTAATGTTTCTTATGTTTATTATAGACTCTAAAGAACAGCCCATGTTCTTTTTTTTTTTTTAGAAAAAAAAAACCAACTTATGAATATATTTCGTGTTTACGAACGAATTTCTAGAAAATTTACATATACTTATTTTTATCGTTAACCATCTAACGTGCAACGCACGTTCGCCCCACTAGTTATAAAAAAAGAACCAATTTTCAACCTCCGTTCTTCTCTCCACACGTGTATATATATAACATAAACTTTTAATCCAACCAAAAGTCCAAGTGAAGACCCAATTAATTTCAATACCCAATTAAATTAATGCTTGCTTCCAAGTCATCAATTCTTTCATGTAATGCAAGCTAGTCTTTGAGTCCACATTAATTGTGCAACAAATGCCAATTTAGTCCCTATACTTTGGAATTTTCCATTTTCGCCATATTTTGCTTCTTTCCTTCAATTCATATTTCATTCATAGAGTTTCACCTATTAAACATAAAATACAACAATTTAGAATATATTTTGTTAAAAAAAACTATCAAATATCGTTATTTTATGTCATGAATAAGTGTATAAAATACACTTATCAATACGAATCCGAAGATTCTTATCATTGTTGATGAAAAGGAAGAGAAGTCAAAGAACTAACAAGTTGAAGACAACACAAGAAAGTGCTGTCAAGTTCCCACATGCAGTAACTTCAACTCCCTATTAGTGCTCTTTGAGTGGGTTTTGTATTGTTTGCTCCCCTCGCAAAAGATATGGGCGTCTTGTAAACACAATAGCAATGTGAATTCTGAAGTAATGTTCAAAGTTCGATGGCGTTTAAACAAATTGTTAAAGAATGAGTTGACACCATTGACATTTTGAGTGGCTTAATTTGATTGTTTTTTCAATGATATATGTATGTATAATCATAATGAATTGATAACCATTAGAGCCACAAATTCAAACCTTAAAAAAAAAAAAAGTAGCAGAGGCCCTAATATAATGAATTAAATTCAAATTGAACTCTAAATAATTGGGTAATATTTTATACAATTCAAACACCAAAATGTAATTCCTCGTTTTTCATTTCTGGATGAACAATTCCATTTGTGCAGAATTTTTTGTACCGAAAATGTTATACACGGCCTACATAAATAAAAAATTCTCAAATGTGTGGTCCACCCTATAGTGAGTGTAGGTAAAAGATCAGATAAAAAAGTGGATGTACATGTAGCATTGTCCTTTCTGGATAGAAGACGTAAAAAATTTGAGGACTGAAAAAGCAAACATCTCCCCAAAATTTGATGAGCAAAAGCGTGTCATGTTGTAATTGGTTGACTCCATTTCCGGATTATTCTAACTTTCTTCAAAAGGTCAATCAGAGTTATCGTCCTCGTCATTTTCCTTTTTAAGGCCAACTAACCGAATATTTGGATGGAAATCATTGAGGTTGAGTTTGTAAAAAATTAAAAAGATCAGACAATATTTGAAATTTATCCTAAATATAAAAGTGGAGTGGAAAGCCGTTCAAACTCCACCCTCCAAACTCCTGAATCCATTCCAATTTTCATCAATTTCTCTCTCAAATCTCAATAGTTTAGCATATGTTAATATAGCATATGATGGTGGTGGTATATATAAGCAGAAGCAAGTGTAGTTTAGTTTAGAGTGAAATGGAAGAATCAATGAAAGAGAAGAGGCAGATTGAATCGGACTGTATGAGAGAATGCATGAGGAAGCTGTCACTTTGGTACACCAAAACCTTCAATCCACTCCTCGCCCACGATGATCTCAACCCCATCATGGCCACCCTTGGCTTCGTCCCTTCCCTCGTCTCCGTTCCCGTCCACACCATTGAGATTGATCATCAATTTGAATTACACTCCACACAACCCACCTTTACCGCTCCCTGGATTGAGTACTTGCATTGTTCCAGTGGCCTGACTTCCGATTTTCCGCCGCCTAGGCCACGTCTCCCCTATTCGAGGATTGATGGTCTTCACATCTACACCTACAGGGCCTTTCTCGATGCCCTCAACTTCTATCTCCGCATGCCCAATCTCTCTGATCTCTTTCACGTTCGGTATGCTTTATATTTTTACAGTGTCATATAATTTGATTTTTAATTAGCTCATTAATTAGTATCATGTGTTGTTGTAATTCCGTCTGCTACTTCTTTCTTTTCTGAATATTGTTGCGTTCTATGTTTTAATTTAATGTAATGTCCATCCTGTGTTTACTATTTAATCTAGTTTAATTTCTCTCTTTGGTATGTAGAATAATTATCTTGAATTGATTGTTTTTGCGGAGCAGGAGTAATATAATCATTCCAACATAAAGGTTATGGCTGAATGAACGGAAAATTATCCCAATTTCCCCTTAGTTTTCTTTCTTATATACTCTGTTTCTCTAGTGGACAATATTCTCAGTTGGTTAAATAATTTGGGGAATAATTGCATAAAGAATAATACTGCTTGTACATATTGGAGTAACGTAACGGTTTACATGTAGACGAAGAGAATGGAGAAGTTTTTTTTTTTATTGGGTTGAAGAAATTCTAACCCAATTATATCTCACTACATTTATGTGTGTGTAAATCATTTTGTACATGTAGAATAATCGTTGCATAAATTACTTATCATTTTTGATATATAAAAATTTAACAGATCAACGCCATTCATTTCATTTTATTTATTGTATATATGCAGCATCAGATGATCCCACGAGGCTGGTTTGGGTGGGAGACTAAATGGCCCATGCAATTCTTCATTTTGTTGAATTGTTTGTAGAATTACAGTCGCATCACTTATACCCCACAGTGTGGATATTTTAGCTGGCAAATCTTCCTCAGTTTTTTCTTCGTCTTCTCTGCAAATTCATGGTAGAAATTTTCCATTGAGATTAGTCAAGGCTGATAAATTTTTAATGTGATCGAGTAGCATCAAAGTGATACTTACTGCATGTTTGTGTACATATGTTGCACCGAAACTGGATCGAGAGATTTTCCTTTATGCTTGCAAGTTATGGCACCAAAAGTTGTTCTTATTTGGAATGTCGAGTTATACATGGTTCCATGAAAGTTGTGTTGGAAGAGGAAAAGAAATGGCTCTGAGATTCAATGTCTTTTAACTTTTTTTCACTCTGGGAAAGATGGAGTAGGAATGGAAAAAACCAAATTGAAACTCTGAAATACAATTGGCTAAGTCCTAGGTTTTGTTCATATTGTGTTAGGTGGCAATACACATGTATGAGCATCTGAATTTTTATGAAGTATAAGCTCGATTAAGTCATTGTCGTTCCTGGATTGTCTTTTCCTCTTTTGATCAGTCGCTTAAGTTTCTTTTTTCCTCTTTAAACTTTGCTGGCTAATGATTTACTGCTTACTTTAATAGATTATCTGTGGATTTTCTAAATATATCATGTTGGAAATGATACTCATGTAGTACAGGCTGAGTGTTTGTAATTAAGAAACGGGGATTCTGTTCATAAAGAATTCGTTATAAAGATGACTTTCAACAATAAAACGAGGTTGGGCATAAATCTCAACTTGTTATTACGTTCGTCTGAATTTGACAGCTCTAATCCTACTACTGTTTCTAAAGAATTTCTGTGTATTGTATGTTTGTGAGTTTATTTCCTGAGTGGAGCGACTCGAAGTTATTGCAAGATGTGAATGGACATAGCATTTGTTAAGGGTATTCTTCTTATGATATCGAGTTCATTCCACTTGTTTTTTTTTAATCCAGAGACCAAGTATCATCAATAATTACCTCCAATCATGCCATTTGCTCTAAGCTTTATTAAACTTCAATGGTCACTTTTAGTCGTGGACTTCAGAAACACTACATAGTTAAGGTAGAAAATAGGCCTTCATAAATCTTTATCCTTAATCAAGTACTACCAAATTTTCAGATCTACTTTCTCCACTTTTAGTTGCAGACTTTGATGCCTGTTTATTGAGTACTTTGTGAATTTGGACATTTTATATCCACTTCTATTTCAGGGGAATGCCGCTTCATCAAGTTCACGATCGAGGCAAGAAGTGGTGGTGTATGGGAGAAGACGATAGTATCTTTGTCTATGGAGAAGGGACATTGGATCATGCTGCATATGATTCATATTGTGTCGACAAGAATGGCATAAACTACAGCAACAGTAACAAGGTTTGCAATTCTATCACAATCCGGAACAAAGGAAAATCTACCCATAGCAGCCGTATGGTTCCACTGAAAGATATCATAGTTTTATCCTTATAAATAACTATAAGACAAGTCTTGATTCATAAAACAGATCATAGTCGATATGGCTCCGTTCATTTTACAACATTGAACTTTTTCGTTGTATGTGTTCTAAAGAAATGTACGTTGACTTTGGACACATCAACACTTGTGATTCCATTAGTTAAAGCTACCATTGGCTTTTCCTTGATGTTGGCCATTTTTCAAGAATTCTTGTTGCGCGACTCGGTTTTCCCATGCTAGCATGAGTACCGGGCTCTTACCAACCTTAGCAGCAACTTCAGAATTCGTTAAAGCATTTGTCATTGGCTTTTCGTTATTGTTGGTCATTTTTTTTAAGAATTCTTTATCTTTAGACTCAATTTTCCCAGGCTAGCATGAGTATTTGGCTCCTACCAACCTGAGTAGCAATTTTAGAACAATTTTGGACAGACGAGGTTAGAACAGGCATAAGAATTATTTTTAGCGGTTGCTTTATTAAAATATTTATTTACTTTTTTGTACCAGAATTGAAAAAATTTGTTTTCTGGTTCAAAAATACATATGGGACTGCAATAGGATACCATCCTCGTATACCATTAAGTCCATTACCAAACTTTAAAGCTTTGTGTAGTGCAGAGTTCATTTGCTTTCAGTCAAATTTGGTCCAAAAAGTATCATTCTTAAAATTCTCTTATGTAATATAGAACATTACTTGTTTTAGTAATTTTCATTGAAATTTCAATTCTTTGATGAAATAGAAAAATGTGAATACACAAGGGTACAAAAGAATAACCAATAAACAAAGAGAGACTAATCCTATCTTTTGCAATTTTAGTTTTACCTTCTAACAAGAATTTATCAAGAACGAAAATGTGTAAAATAAGAACAGTTCTGTCTCACTGGCTTGGTTAGAAGGATCACTGTTTTGACTATATATGCACCAGTCTGCTCCAGTCATCTACCACGACTTATTGGGGATAGGAACCTCAAGACGAAGCCTTAGACACGTCCTTGTTGGACCTGTTGTACTTCATATGGCTCTTGACGAGTTGGCCAGCAGCAAGTGCTGACATGAGAGAGAGCTCTCCAGCAAGAACGGCCCCAGCTACAATGCTAGCTAACTGCCTTGAGTTTGATCCTGGAGCCTCCTTACTGGCTCCCTTCACTCCAAGCAGGTTCAGGCAAGCTGACTGAGAGGCCAGTTGTGTCCCACCTCCGACTGTACCGACCTGAAAGAACCCAACAACGGCAAAATTAGCCATGAATCTCCTTTTTTTATCTTTTAAGTTGTTACTCACACCCTAAGACGACCACCTTCTTAAAAAATGATTCGGTAATGAAATTTACCTCAATGGAAGGCATTGTTACAGAGACATGAAGGTCCTTTCCATTGTTGACAGCTTCCATCATGGTGATGCAGTGAGAACTCTCGACATTTTGTGCAGGATCTTGGCCAGTGGCAATAAATATAGCAGATACAATATTGCTGGCATGGGCGTTGAAGCCACCCAGAGCTCCAGCCATAGCAGAACCAGTAAGGTTCTTAAGCATGTTGAGCTCCACCAAGGACTCAACGTTAGTCTTGAGGACCTTCTTCACCACATCTTCCTTGATGATAGCCTCACAAACAACTGATTTGCCCCGACCTTCAATCCAATTCACAGCAGCCGGTTTCTTGTCTGAACAGTAGTTTCCTGAAATGTACAATATAATGAATTTAGCACGTCAACAAATTTTATTTGCATATCAACTTGAGAATACTAGAAACTGTTGAAGAGAGAACAAAAAAGGAGGAAAGTGAATATCTGATTACCAGATATGCCAATAACATCCATGTCTGGGAATTCCTTGTCAAGGAAGTCCATCACATTCTGCACACCTTTGGAGACCATGTTCATGCCCATTGCATCGCCAGTACTGCAGGAGAACCTGATGTAGAGATTCTTGCCCGCAATCGCACACTTGATGCTCTGAAGCCTTCCAAATCGGCTGGAACTGTTGAAAACAAGCGACAAGGCCTCGAAATTGAGAGGGTCCTCGAGGAAAAACTTCAAATCAGCAGCGCGCTTGGCAGTGCCGAACCTGACAACGGGAGCCCTGGTCATCGCGTCCCTGAAGACCACACTGGAGGCCCCGCCTGAGACATAGATGGCCTTGCATCCCCTGTTGGTGCTGGCAACCAGGCAGCCCTCCGTGGTGGCCATGGGAACCGAGAATTCTCTGCCATCAAGCAACAGAGGCCCAGCGATGCCCACCGGAATCTGAACGTAACCTTCTCGCAGCACTGACCTAGTATGGTATCGTAATCGAAGCCCTCCAAGGGCAGCCCTGCAAGGGACTTTCCACTGATCCTCTGTAATGCCTCTCGGCGAATAGCAGCGGCCCGGCGGGTATCACCAAGCTTGGATTCGAGAGAATATGAAGGGATCTTGCCCTCCACCACAGACTTGATGATCTCGTCGTCCACCTCCGAGAGGGTAAATGCCGGCAGTTGATCAGCAGCATCAATTTTGTCTAGTTTGGATTTAGGTTTGGGGGAAGCAACTTGGCAATCAGATGGGGTTGGAGCGGCAGCACAAGGAGCGGTACGGGAATCCTCCTCGTTCATCAACTGATCAATCTCCTCTAGGTCATCCAAAATGTCGTGGGTAGCACGGGGAATAATCAACGACTGTACAAAGCTGATGCCGAAGAAGCCTATGAGATAAATGAAGGAGACAACAAAGGCAACGATAGCACCAATTTCTGAAAGGGTAAGGACGTGTAGAGGGGCAGAGTTTCGGATCTTTTCACGCCATCGGAGGAGTAGATAGTAGACGACGGAGAAAAAGATGGTGAAGAAGACTCCGTTAGCTAGGTACAGGGGTAGAGGAAGGGCATCTGAGGACGAATCATGCTTTTTAGTGGACGGTTTTTGTGATTCTTGAATCATCGATTGTTGTTTGACGTCCATTCTAATTGTAGACTATAATCCCTTCCCTTTAATTCAGGCAAATGAATGATGAAGATGAAGACGAAGAAGAAGCTGATGGTTTGAAATGGTGGAAGCTCGTCTGGATTTATAGGGTTTATTGCTTATTCTCCATTTTGGATTTTACGGAGGGTTCGTGGAATGTGTTCAGTTCTGGACTTGACTTGCAATCCTATAGTCAAATTTGTCAGTCTGCAGCAATGCAAAAAATGCGAACATTGTAAATGTCATGACAAAAATATTCTCATTTGACTCATCAAATTTTAATTAAATCCATGTTTCATTATGATTAAAAAACTTACTTTGATAAAAATTTAAATTTAAATTCCTCATTTTAAGAGGGTATTTTGTGAAGATTAAAAATTAAATTTTTAGTAAATTTTGATAGAAGTTTTTAAAATGTGTGATTGAAAAGTTGTGGAACTCATGAAAGATGTTGTTAATATTGATTGTTTTACTTTGACTTGGATTAAAATCAAATTTTAATTCAAAACAAACATGGGCTAAATTTCACCACACCTGCAGTCTCCATAATTGATGAAATTATTAATTGACAATTATATTGCAACGAATTTTCCAATAATCACTCTTTACTTGACATATCAACTTAAAACTATATTATATGATACGTCTTTAAACTTTACAATCTAATGACAATGATATAGTCGTCGTGGTTTCACGTAGGATTACGTAGAAGACCAATTATAGATAAATACCAACTAATCATTTTTTAGCAATTTGGAAGATGATATGTGCCATAATGTGATGATAGTGAGATTTAACACAAAATTGAAGTTTAGTGACTCAAATGAGAAAAATTAAAGATCATCAACTTACTGAAATTTCGCTAAATGTCCATTGACCGCAAATGAAGGTTACCCTATAAAAACACAATATTGCTTTTCAAGCTCTAAGGATCCGTTTGATTGCAAATGTGGAAAATTGGTGAAAAGAAAATGAATTTCAGGGAATTGAATTGCCTAGAAATTGTTTTACTGGGAATTGTAATTAATTGTGTTTGGTTGGTATAATTTTCCATGGAAAATGTTGAAAGTTTGGTATCCGT
>CAIGRP010061611.1:0-14152 GCA_903798385.1 Fraxinus cuspidata | reverse complement strand
ATGTAAAGTTGGCAAATTTTTATTTGTGACCTGCAACTTGTTTAGTGTTTAGGTTAATAAATTTTATATTTTGTTGCTCAGTCTATAAATTATAAAAAAAATGGGCATTCACAATTCCGACTCGAAAATCAAGAACTGTTTGGGACGCAATTCGTTCTCGATTTCGATTCCTAATATTTTTAGGGAATCGAATTCGATTTTGGTTTGAATGTTCGATATCGATTTCGATTAAAATATCGACTCTACTACTTAGCAACACCTATAGATCTATTATAATTGGAGTGAAATCCACACAAAATAAGTCTCAGAATTTACCACCAAGACTCTCCATTTAGATCCCACGGAATCGTTACACATAGGGGGTTGAATATCAATGAAAACCAACATTCCAAATCCTAGTAAGAGAGAGATATATTTAAGGATAATGTTTCATGTACACCGAGATGTACACCACGGGTACAGCCCCCCTCACAATAGGGTGTGAGGGGAGTGTACACTGGGGTGTACACCCCCGATGTACAAAAAACATTATCCTATATTTAATATGTCATCTACAAATCTAATGATTGTGGGAGTAGATATTGTCAAACAACCTATTAAGCTTCCAAGAAAAGTCATGTTTGCAAATGGCGTATTGCATTCTTTATATCATATTTGAGAGTAACGATTACCAACGATGAAAACATTCAATTTTAAAAAAAATATTCGCGTGATCTTATAAAAACACGTCTCATTTTAAATTTCAGAACACGAGCCCAATTCAAAGAACAAAAGTGCACTCAATATTGTTGAAAAATTAGAGGTCGCATGAATTACAAAAAATTAACCGATTGAGAAATCATTATGCATCTATGAGAAAATATTGAAGACGTTTTATTTTAAATCCTTGTTTGACAATCATTATTTGAGAAAAATAATATTTTGAACAGTGAATTTTAGGAGAATGTGTGGTTAAAAAGTATGAAAAATTTTTGGGTTTACGTGTAGAATATTTTATTGTGTGAATGTATAGTTGAAAATGAGTATGTAAATAAAAGAGTTTCCAAATAATGGTTGTCATGGGCTAAAGTATGTGAAGCAATGTGCTAATTTAATAATAGTACAATTTTCTCCTATCAGAACTCCCAATAATAAGGATATATCTGATTGCAAGTATGAAATTTGCATAAAAAAACAAATTCTAGGCAATTGAATTTCTTAAACTTATTTGTATATAAATTATTAATTAAATGTGTTCGATTGATTTAATTTTCAACCTATAAAATATTATATTTGTTCATTTTTTATTATAAGTAGATGAGAGAGAGAAAAATAGTGAATAGCCTGAAAAATAAAACTCTATCACTCCCAGAAGAAAAAAATGTTTTTTCTTGTTTTTGAGAAAAAGATATGATTAATGAAAAGTATGAAATTTGCATGAAAAAAACAAATTCTTGGCAATTGATTTCTAAAACTTATTTGTATATAATTTATTAATTAAATGTGTTCGATTGATTTAATTTTCAACCTAAAAAATATTATAATTGTTCATTTTTTATTATAAATAGATGAGAGAGAGAGAAAGAGAGTGAATTACCAAAAAAAAAACTCTCTCACTCTCAAAAGGAAAAAATGTTTTTTCTTGTTTTTAAGAAAATATATGATTAAATGATCAAAAGTTCAAAAATATTTTTCATGAAAAAAAAATAAATCAGTCAAACACCCAAAATGTAAGAACTTGAATAGGAAAAGAAATTTTTTCATAAAAAAATAAAGCAAATGAAACGCACCTAAAGGCGCCAAATATGCTAATTTTCATCAGCAGCCGAGGGGCTTTCAATCTCTTCGGCAACATTCATCAAACAACTTCCAATTCCATAATCATCATCACTTAAAACTCAACCCAATTTCAATCCATAAAACCACCTGCCCACTTTCCTCCGCCCCCGCCACCACATTTCGAGGCCTTAACCTTTCATCAAAAAAATCAAATTCATGTCTACATTGACAACCTTTTCCAATGGAACCAAGTAATATACGTACTACAGCGTTCAATTGTATTGGATTTGGGTTGTGTTGTTTATTGATTTTTTATTTTTGTGTTGGGTGGATTAGAAGATGAATCTTACAGCTGTGAAAGAAGAAAATGAAATGATGGAAAGTCATGTGGAGGATTCTTTGGCAATCATTGATCCCACTCGTAGCTCTTATCTTTCTCATTGCAGCAAATCTTTGGAAAGTATGAGTGTTGTTGATGTTGGAAGTGGGGCATGCTTCCTGGAATAATACTGGCCACTGCGTGCTTCCTGGAATAATACTGGCCACTGCGTGCCCAGGTAATTCTAATAACTTGTCTGTTAGTTATATGTTGCGTATTATTTTTCAATGTAGGGTCATATGAGAATATAAGAATACTTTATTGTGTTTTCTCTTGACGGGAAATTATAGGTTAGAAGGTGACGTTATTGGAATCTATGTATAAGTTATCTGTCTTCTTCTTCTTCTTCTTCTTCTTTTTTTTTTTTAATAACTGAGGGTGTTCGGGCAGCTTGTGCGTACATCGACTAATCTCACGAGACATGAAATTTACGGTCGAGTACTCATCTCAGAACAGAGGGGACTCGAACTGGTAACTATTTGAGAGCAAACCCAATGCCTGACCAATTGAACATCTAAGGTCATGCGTCTTCTTGGAGAAAGTGGTAGGCCTCATTGGCTCGCCAAACGTTCAAGTTAAATGAGACCAGCTGAGGTATATTTTCACCAGAACATAAAAAATGTATTTTTTTCCTCCTCCTGTTTGTGCTTTGCTAGTTCATGCCTACTTAAGGTAGTTGGCATGGATGATCAGCTTGTGTAATGCTGGAATTCAAGCTAGATATTTGCCAGGGTTAAATTAGAGGTTGCCAGTAGGGTTTTGACTATATAGATGGGTACATGTGATCCGATGTTTACTTTCTTAGCTCCCATAATATTTGGAATCAGAGTTAAGTAATCTTTTCCCCTGTGTAATTCCAATTTAAATGAACATCCAGGTGGTGCACCAAGTAAAATTTTGTTCTAGGCGAAGAGCAATCTTATTACAATCAAATAGTTGCAAAATATCTTAAACTTCATTAGTGGTTCATGTCCTTTCTTGCAAAAACTCTTTTATTAGTTGAAATGTCGAATCTCTAGATGCACCTGGCTGGTGGTTATTATCAATCAATTACTTGCTCCACATAATGCTATTTCTATTTTAATTGCTTTCTGTAATAGAGTCTTGTAATTTCTTAAATGAATTGTTATTGTAATATACCTGAAATACTTCCAGTGGATTTTTGCTTTGTACTATAAATGTTGGAGTTTTACTCATATTCTCCTATACGTTATACACACATTGCATATCTGAATAGGACAGTGTTAAGGACAAGATGGCTCCTTCAGAGATCTTTGATGTTGCAGACTTGCAGTAACTAGAGCAGTCACAGAAATGAGAATTTCTAGGTAAACATAAGTTATTAATTCTTTCATGATGTAATGTGGATCCATTCTCTGTAACTCGAGCATCTGGTTCTTCTTTGGTATGCAGCTGAGTACTTTCTTCCTCTAGTCCGTGTGGGTGGTATGTTTCTCCCAAGGGTCATGATCCCCAGGTTTGTTGCAGTCAAGGGAAGTTCTATAGATTATCAATTGCACAAGTAGATATTCAGTTCTATATATTTTCTTTCTTCTACCATTTTGCATATACATGTGTATTCTGGTGGCGAATGTGTGTTTTCACACGATTATGTGTGAGTACACATACATGTTGTATTTGTGCCTGTGTATGGATGTATATATTTAGAGATGTGTATGTAGGTGTATCTTGCAAATATTTGGGTAACAAATTTCCCTTTAAATTGTGTTTCTAGGAGGAAGTAGCAAGAGCTATCCGTTTGATGCATGCTTCTCTTTAGCTAATGTGTTCTGGTATTTTTCTATTGATATAATTTTGGCTTACATGTCTTGAATGCAATCAATAATTCACTAAAATGACATCTTATGTTTCATCATTTTCCTGCTGTTTTATCTCAAATTACTTGTATTCACAATGT
The DNA here is from genome assembly GCA_903798385.1 of Fraxinus cuspidata. Classification (NCBI taxonomy): domain Eukaryota; kingdom Viridiplantae; phylum Streptophyta; class Magnoliopsida; order Lamiales; family Oleaceae; genus Fraxinus; species Fraxinus cuspidata. The sequence continues at coordinate 10,097 of CAIGRP010061611.1, read as the reverse complement.
TGGAAAACGAAGCGAAGTTTTTCTCTCACTTAATATGTTGCAATTTTATTATTTTTAATATCATGATTAACACCAGTATGTGAATAAAATTTGTACCATTCTGATAATTTGTTCTCTCCCTGGAATCCAATGATAGCCAAAGAAAATCTACGCCACTTACTTTAGTGAGCTTCATTTTGATGTGACTGCTCTTTATATTGGTTCAATGAAATGTATTAACTGCAGTTAGTCATAGTTAGCTTCCTACAGCTTGAGACTTGGTTTGCACATAGATCCACCAGTCTCATTCAAGTGTAAACGAAGTCACAAAGCCTGCATTGCTGCAGTAACCTGTGTAATTTATTGATATTTCATGTTGTTTCATTCCAGTTGACTCACACAGCAAATATTGGGCAAAGAATAGCTGTTATATGTGTAAAAGATGGTTCCAACCCCGAAGAAATATCCTCTCGCTCCAGGTACTCCACCAAAATCTCCGCTAAAAAATAGATTCTCAGTTAATCTACTTTTGTTAATTATACGTTGCGTTGGCTTTATGCGCGTACAACTGGAATCTGCTCCCATAATTTGAGTGGAAGCAAACAATGTACTTGATATTTCAGCTAATAGTTAAACATAGCTTTGTTCTTTAGCTCTTCTACTTTTCCCAAATTATTCCTCGTCTGACTCCCTCTATCATTTGGATGCGCAGCATACAGCATACACCAGTTTCATTATTTTTGGTTAAAGAAGGAATAAATTGAATGAATTATTTAGACTCAACCCAGAGGTCATGGGCTTGAGTCGTGGGAACACCATTCCTACTTGCAAGGATAGTATGGATATAGGGATGTCAGTTTAATTCGTCGGCTCGGGTACGGCCCGGAAAAACCTGAGCCGACCCTGCCCAAGGCTCAGGCCGAGTCCCATTTTGGGAAATCGGGCTGAGCCGAGCCAGCCCGTGTGGCTCGTATAAAATTTTTAAAAAAAATTTGAAATTGGGGGGGGGGGGGGGGGGGGGGGGAATAGGCAGCTGTGTAGCTGCTTTTGTGTTATANGGGGGGGGGGGGGGGGGGGGGGGGGGGGGGGGGGGGGGGGGGGGGGGGGGGGGGGGGGGGGGGGGGGGGGGGGGGGGGGGGGGGGGGGGGGGGGGGGAATAGGCAGCTGTGTAGCTGCTTTTGTGTTATATATATAAAAAATAAAAATAAAAATCGGACCGGCCCGTTGACGCCCGAACTTTCCTCAAATTTTTTTTCGAGCCTTTGCTCGGCTCGGGTTAAAAAAAGACCGAACTTATTTTGCTCGAGTTGAACCCGAGCTTCAAATTTCGGCATGTGACTCGGCTCGTTGCCAACCCTATATGGATATTGAACTCTTCCCTCTCAAACCTGGAGAGGTGGGGAAAGTTGTAAATTAAGTAAGCCTTTTTATTTGTTCCAATAATTGCCTATTAATGTTTAGTTATTCACAACTTTTCCCCAGGTTATTAGTTTTTGAAAAACTTATTGAATTGGATTTTGTTCCTTATTTTGTGGGCCTATTGTACTCCCTCAAAACTTGTGAAAAACAATAGTCTTGAATAGATCCATCAAACACAAAAAAAGGTGAAATCTTTTCATTTTTCTGATACTAGGGATGTGCAGCCCCTTTTTCACAATCTAAAATAATTTTAGTTTTAGGCCCAAAACTAAAAATGAAGGATATTTCTTCTGTTTCCAAAGTTGGGAAATGACACAATATATAACGATGTCAACTCCAATTGGCTGTTTTTACTTTGACATGTCTTTTTCCTTGTGGTTTTTATTATTGTCATGCTTTGAGATGTTTATTGAAGTAATAATCATCTGTTGCCAAGTCATTAGGCTGACGGATATTCATATTTCCATGTTCGTTTGCAACTTATGGATAGAACTCCGTTTTTTTCCAACTCGTGAAGGTATATAGTCAATGCCTTACTTTGCCACAGAATGCCCTATGTTTGGCTCTCCAGACATTAGTGTTGCACTTGCTTTGTGGTAGTTGCACGTGTCCATATGTTCCTCGAAATTTTCTTGCCTATATTTGAGTACTCATGAAGTAGTTTAACTTTTTAACTTTTTTTTTTTTGAAACAGTGCCAAAACTATTGCATATCTCCACTGCCTTGCCAATCAAAAACATAAAGAAGTTACCCTTTCAGGGGTGGTCGAGTTTGTGGAGTAGGTGAGCGCGAAGATCGAAGGTCACGAATTGGAATTTCCTGTCAACACTTCATCGGTCGAGCCCGTCGCATTGGGCTTGCCGAGTGCGGTTTATCTCTCTTGTATGGTTTTTTGGCTACTGCACATGGAGCTAGGTTTACCCAGTGCGTACTCACGAGTAGCGGCTGCGGGTTCCTACGTAATTAAAAAAAAAAAAAGGTTAGCAGAAGTTGCCTATAAGTACACCTATAAAACATTGTACTTTTTTTGAGTTACTTGACTTTCACGTGATTTCCACTTAAATTAACTTGTCTAAATTTCTAACAATAATGCTACATTGCCATAATCCTTAACTTAATGTCATATAACGTTCCATCATTTGACTGTTTTAAACACAGTTAATTTTTTCATCAAATCATTTACTGCCACTTTGGATTATATCATTACATCTATTACATTTCTTCTTGGCAAAGTGGCAAAATTCAATTTCTAATCTAGGCACTATTAACAAATATTTTAATCACTTCTTAATGAAATTATGTTGCCTTTATATGTATATATCTATATACAGAGTTGTTCTTCTTTTCACAGTGAGCAAGATAACAAATGTCGATCACTGACGTGGCAACGTCACATCATGTGGTGGGATAGTTAACTCTTGCTCTGGGGGTACGAGATCAATTCTATATCTACATATTACGAGAAATCAAAAAGTAGGTATTCATTTCATTTTCTCAATTTCGGATATTTTAATATTGCAACATATTTACTTTAGGACCCATTTGGTTGGTGGAAGCTTGGGTTTCAAAAATAGGTCCTTTAATAAGGTCCATTGCCTGTATTATACCTTTTCAGCAGGGACAGCTTCTTAATGTGAAAGATTTTACATCATCGAGTGTACAACTTGCAAGTCTACGTCTTTTTACCAAAAAAATTAATGCATTATTGGAAACACTTTAGGAAGTGGTTTTCTGGTTATGCAGAATCATGCTTTTCCTCTACTGGAAATGATCTGTCTCCTTTATCTTATTAAGATAACCAGTAGGCTCCATGACATTAGAGTGACATGACATATATTACTTGATTAGTTTTGGACTTTCTTTTTATCTACTTAATTATTATTCTAGATTTTCCGAAAACATCTAAAAAATATTACTAGATTTCTAAATTGTTCTGTAATTGGTAAAGTTGTGGTAGCTCTTTCAGAAAATTACAGGGAAAAATCGACTCGTATCCTCTTAATACTTTATGAAAGTGTATTGATAAACGTGGATCCATAGTTGCATTCGTTGTTCTACTTGATCTTTTTATTGAAAATATTCAAATCATAAAATTGTATGCTTTGTGTTCTCTGTCATGAGATATTTTACAGATTGAGGCAATTATACATATTTCCTTTCTTCTATACAAGTATCCGATTGCGAAAATGCTCTCAAATCAGGTCCTTTAGTTTTTGTCCTTGTACTCAAGCTATGTTGAATCATAGACTCGATCCTTGGTCAATCGTGTGTCTCAATTACATTTTGTGTACTTCATACGGTCTACTTTACTCTATGTGAAAGCAGGATCTGGTTAAAAAGTATATGCAGTTTAATTTTTCCATTTTCCCTGCGGAATTTTAGGCTTCTTTTCGTGCACCTAATATTCTAATCTAGTTATTGACGGGTGAAAACTTTGAAATCAACGATTTAGATTCCAACCGTGGACATATCAGAAAAGTAGGTTGAATTTATTCATCTGATTAAGTCCTTAGATTAAATTAATCATAGCTAATGGCTATCTGGTTTGAAATTAAACAGAAAATAAGAATGTTAATGATCTTCTTTATCTTTTTACTTTAGTGCAAGTTTTATTTAATCAAGATACTAATCATCTGATGGTTAAGTAGGATAGAAAGGTAAAAATAATCGTTTCTAATGGTTAAGTAGGATAAACAGGTAAAAAGATGTTTGAAATTAAGCAGACAACAAGGAATATTTTTCCACCACCTTATTATGATTTGGTAAACAACAATCAAAATGAACTTAGCTCCTTTTGCTCTCGTAATTCCTCACCCCTAAACAAAATCTGTGATTCTCGGACCCTTCTTTTTGGTTGGCATTCCGTGTGGACCCGACACGGATACGGATATGAAATATGGGTCGGATGCGGCAAATTTCAATCGGACACGGCCAGAGGCGGAACCTGTTGAACTGCTGCCAGAATCACCATTTGTTGCAGAGCTAGAAGTCGCGTAGGAAAGAAGAAGAAGAAGAAGAAGAAGAAGAAGAAGAAGAAGAAGAGGATTTAGGAGGGGTGGCGTTGGACTTGGGCCTATTTTTTGTTTTAAGTTTTGAGCTTTAAAACATTGTTTTTTTTTTAATTTATTTATTCATTATGGTTGAACTATATTTACAGTCTTATTGGTTGAGTTTATTTATCTTTTTCTTCGAATTTTACAGCCTTATTGGTTGGGTAAATTACACGATATTTATTATTTCTTGATTATGCTTTTGGTTCTTTTGATCTAGAAAAAATTATTTTAGTTTAAAAAAATATCATGACTAATGTTGTTACAAAATTTTAAATTTTTTAGAACAATTTAATAGTATTTTTTGAAATTAATATTTTTTCAAAACTGGACAAAATAGAAATATTCAAATAATATTTTTGATTAATTTTACGTATGAAGTTTTGGAAAAAAAATAAATAAAAAAATTAATTGAAATTTCAAAGACGTACTCATGTACCCGTGTCCGAAATTTGGACTCTTTTAGCCATGTTCTTATAACCTTCATTTTAAAAAATAAAAGATTCGATATTTAAATACGTACTCGTACCCGAGCCGAGCAACTTAGAACAAAATATATTCCTGCCTGCAAATATTTTAGGAGGATAGTAAAACTTGATTAATCTGGAAGTTCAGATACTAGTCTTACCATATATTACCGCGTTTGCCTTTCGTTTCACTAATTTGTAACTGCATGAATATTAGTTGAGAGAAGGAAAATAGTTTTTTTGTAGAACTCGAGTGAATTTTCCCTGTACAGGTTATGAAATAGACAAGCACAAAACTTCATAATGATGGAAAAGCTGAAAGCATACTAAGAAGAAAGAAATTAAAGAAAAGTAGAAGAGGAGTGCCTCTTCTAATTTGGAAGGGTTTCACTTCTTAGGGATTAACAAGCAAAGACTCGACCCTGGTTTCATCACAGAGGCCTCTTTTATAGAAATGTATTTTAAAACTACAAAAATAAATGTGGGATTTGATTGTGTTAGAAGAGGGGTAGAAGATTAATCTGCCAAACTTTAATGTCACAGTCCAGGCTAGCACTGTATAGGAGATAGTTTGATTTTGTATCTGATGGATTTGAATAATCTAATGCTACAGTAACGCACTTAACTGGTCCTCTGTGTCCTTCCAAAATTGCCAAGCAAGAATAGGATTTCCCAAATCCTCTCCAAATTCTCACAGTTTTATCTGCTGAACCACTGCACACCATATCTGATACAGTGGCCAAACACAATATGGATTCGGTGTGTCCCCGGAGTGTACCCGCCGTCACCATACCGCAGTTTCCATCCACCTTCGTCCAAACCACTATTGACCTGTCACGTGCACCGGAATACATTGTCAACCCATCTCTGCTCAGTGCCACTGCATTAACCCCAGATTTGTGCTTCTCCAGGGTTGCAACTAAGGTATGTTTCTTATTTTCTGTGCTTTGCTTCCATACTTTGATTTTCTTGTCAGATGATCCAGTGTAAACATGTCCATCGCTGGCTAACGCAATGGCGTTTATTGCATCATCATGTGCATTGGCAATTGATTCCAAGCACTTGAAATCGGATATCCTCCATATCTTGAGAGTCCGGTCCCAAGAAACCGAATAGAGTAAGGATTCATCATTTGACAAGGCTAGTGCTGATACTGTGTCAACATGATGAACCCATGTGCATTTCTTGTGGCGTCGAACTTGAACATGGTTTTTGGGTACCAAAAGTTTGAGTGCTCGGTCACTGAAAATTGGAAGCGTGGCCAACTGTGTAAACTTCTGCTCATCGTTATCCAGGTTATCGATTTTCCATACCCGAATTTTGTGATCTTGATGAGCACTTATGATTTTATCAGCTAAAACTACGAGAGCTTTCACTGCACCCTTTCCAGCCAAAACCATATTTTTATCAGTGAAACTTTCGGAGTCGTTCGTGGGGCTCAACGCGTTGCGTTTCCATAAACAAATTTCCTTATTGGAAGAGCCACTCAATAGAAATTTTCCCATAAGAACGAGAGACGTTATGTAGGAGTTCTGGCCCTCTAGAGTTGCTAAACACTGGTGGTGTGCATTGACAAGGTGGTGGTCGGGCAGCGGCGGCGAGTCATTGTTTGCACTACAAGTTTGATCGAATGGCCTCATTTTTCTTTGAGAAGAAAAAAACATGGAGGGAGGAGAATACATATATATATACACACAGGGGAGCTAGAAAGGGGAGTTCATAGTTTGATATGTAAAATGACCCATAGTGAACTTTCAAGTTTGGGGTGTATGTGTAGGGTTAAGGCTAGGGGGTATCAGCCATGTTAATTGTTCGATTTTATCATCAAAATTTCATTTTAATCAAGGTTGTTCGCTTATACTATTTACACTGTCAAAATGATTTGTTTGGTATCTTGAGTCGAGTATTATCTTGAGCACTATACTTAGCTCTGAAGGGAGAAAAAAAAAATTGTTCATTTGGGGTGTACATTCTATTGCCGTAAACAAGTCCCCAAAATGTATTGACTTTTGTATACATTTCCTAATTAATTGGGACCCTTGAATTTTGAAAATGTGAATTACAAATTATTTGTACACACTTCACTTCTGGTAATAGAGATTATTATGATGCCTTTCAAATGTTGCATAAAAAAGGGTAGACATTATTCAGCTCTAGAAAAAGAGAGGAAAAAAATCTTATCAGCCTCTGTTGGTAAGTTGTCGTTTTTATCCTCATAAATGCCCCTGAATAGTTGGGCCCCCCACTCAATTTCGTAGATGAACTTCCATTTTAATTAGTGAAAGAATTGGGTGTACCTTATTCTCTTGAAAGCCTCCATGACTAGTTCTCGTGTACAAGAACAATGTAACAACTGACGCTGATAGAGCGGAGGTCTCATATAGATGTCGTAATGAAAAACTTCCCACGAGCATAAGATAAAAAGTTGATCGTTGACAAGTCATTTTCCCAATGTCTAGAAACGATTGGTCAATAGAGAGTGGGTTGGCTCCTTGCAAACTTGGTACGATTGATTTAAGTGATCTCACTTGACTATAGAAGTAAACGAAATCATACTATAAACCTACCATAACCAAGATAGAATATCTTATATTAAATAAAAAATAAAGAATCTTACATCTCCATTTCCTTTATTCTAATCGGGTATCAAAGAAACACCAGAGGTCTATGGAACTAGTTATCAACAATGGAAGTCCATATTAGGAACCCTTCATCCAATGAAAAAGGTTAAAAAACTATAAGCCTTAAATTTCCTCTTCATTATTCACTCTTTCAACTATTTTGGAATGAGACCAAAGATGAGGAGTGCAGATTAAACTTATGCTTGGAGGCTATCAAGCAACCCAACAACTGACAAGCATCTACAATAATAAATTTGTGGCTGCCAACTAACAAGTCAACACTCCACATGATCGTCTTTCTGGTTCGCCTCAGCATCTGCCACATCAGCCTTTGAAGCTTGATCTTGAACATCATCAGTAGTAGCCTCTAAATCTTCAGAATTAGGTCATTGGTCCACCGAACTCCTTTACTAGGAACTTGACGTCCCACTTTGGATGAACTTCCCTCATCCAAACTAGCATCTCTTGGGCATTCCAGTAAGCCTAGTAGTCGGCAAAGTCATGATTCTCCTTCGTTTTGTCAAATTGTCGATGTAGTTCTCGATAGCCACTTCACCAACAATGGTCACTTCTGCATTCAAAGAATCTATCTTCTCCTTTTGGGCTTTTACTTGCTGCCTTAGTTCTGTCTTTTCCTTGTTGGTCCCCCTCCAGTGCTTTTGCTGCTAGGCGTTGATGTTCATTAGACTAATCAACCCTTTTTGTCAAAGCAGCCACCTAGGACTCCGCTTCATGCAGTCCATGTTCAAGTCAGACGCTTCAAACTCAATCTTTTGAAGCTTAACCTCAACTTTTGCTCAGACTATTCCAACTCCACCCTAGCTCTCCTACAACTAAAATTTCACGCATTATATAAATATCTATATTTGGATTTGGGTGACTATTGTGTTGTGTTCAAATGCACAGCTATCACCTCGTCAAAAGAAGATAAAATGTTTAGCGCCAATGCATCACCTCAACAAGGAATTCACTTCCACCATACACTGTAAGTCCAAGCATCATATAAATATCCATGGATGGACTCGGGGGAATATTGTTACGCCTCTTATGACAAGGCTCCAGCTTATCACCACGTGGCAGCTTGTTACCAAATCAACCAAGCCCATACTACACATCATCATCCTATCTGAGCGATGTCAAATCATATATAAGGTAGCCGATGTGATGCATAACTCCCATTGTGGTGCCATGAAGAGGCCAACCTCCATGACCTAGGCGAGGTGTTACGCATGTTGTAGAAAGGAGTTGGAGGCAACCAGCCTCATTAACAAAAGGCATCTCCCACTTCACCTCTTCCTAAAGATCTTCTACACAAGATCCTCTCACAATTGATTGATGTGATATCTCTGTAACGGTGCCTAAAAGGTCAAATCGCCAGTATATGATTTAGAGATCAGATCTACGTATTATGATGACTACTTTTTAGAAATATCAAATGTCACCCAGCCTATTATGGATGGATTGACACCTATGAAAGGACGCCTTGACTATCAAGATGAGGTCACGTGCCTTTCCATCCAACGTTCAATATCGCACATCTTTTACCGGATTCGATCCTCTTATACTTGGTGGCTCACGTCTCTAGCATGTCCCACACTCAATACACTACTTCTTGTTGACCGACTTGATCGTTGCAGTGCTCACGGTTGTCTTCTCCACCATTGGAGAAGGTCACATACAACTAACTATTTGTCAAGAGTGTATAGAAGCTAAGCTACGTGTGATTGGAGCCGGAATTTGTTGGCCCCGTCATCCATTCAGATTTTTAGGTCAACAAAATTAAATCTAATTTTTAAATAAATTTGAGGCCAACTACGTTAATTTACCATAAAATCCATAATCATCTTTTGTTGTTTTTATTTGGAACTAGTTATAAAGAATATGGATATCGAAATCGAAATTGAATTATTTTGGGGCAATGAATAATAGCTGAGTTGACCATGCAATAGTTGGAACAATAATTTGGAATGTGCCCTTATGATGAAAGATTTGTCGAGCTTCATTCAAGCTGTTGAGATAGGATTGGACGACAATAGTATTCTGCTTTTCCGAATAAGTATTGCACTGATATTTTATCTAATAGTATTTTTTTAAAGATGGTATCAAACTCCATTGAATCTTCATTGAATCTCTGTAATAAACATGTTTTACTTCAAATTTTTAAGTAACGAATTAAGTTGGTAAACAAAATCTAGTTTTATAAAGTTTGATACGTTAGAATTGTGTGACGATTTAATAGATGTCATTGGCACTGTATATAGACTGATTAAGCAATTGCGATGAAAGGTTGAAGATTGATTTAAATCTTTTTTTTTTAGGTCAGGATTGTGCTGGTTTAATATAGTTGGCCTTTATTTTCTTCTCCTGTTACTACTTGCTTTGATTAGAATGTGAAAGTTAACTTTTCTTCGTCACATAGTTCGGTTTCGCCTAATATATTATATATCTTTAGACTGGGGTCCAATGTAGTTGAAAAGAAATAAAGTTAAAAGATTGTTGTGACCTACCATCCAATTTGCTTGAGCAATGCTATATTTGGGTGTTGTGGGGGGGGGGGGGGG
>CAIGRP010061609.1:0-18008 GCA_903798385.1 Fraxinus cuspidata | reverse complement strand
CGATCCAAGAGCTACAGTCATGAGCGGCTAAATGTCAAGAAATATAGTAGCAGTTAAGGACGGTTTTAGAAAACCATCCATCATGGAAGAAGTAGGTGGTTACAGGACGATAAGCATCCGTTATTGACAAGTCATCCATCATGAAAAAAGTGGGTGGTTACTGGGCGATAAGCAGTTTTTTCCAACAGTTTCTTGAATAACATTATAAGTGAAAATCGTCAAATGAGTATAAAAAGAAAAAGAGGACATAGAAGANATAAAAAGAAAAAGAGGACATAGAAGAAAGGAGATCAAATCCAAACTCTCAAACAGAGAACTATGTAATTTTATTCATTATCTTTTTTATCGTCAATTACTCCTTAAGTTCAGTGTTCTTATACTCCTTGGAGGCATTTCGCTTCTTGTAAACTGTGATCTTCGCAAATAAAGCACCCATGGTTGGGACTTTATCTCGAGATGTTGTTGTTTTTTACACAATCGTCTGAACCTTCTTCTACTTGTTAGCGAGACTCGACTCTCCGCGCGAAACGAGAGTGTTTTTAAAATTACTACTAAAAATCATCTAAAATCGAACTACTCAGAATAGCCCAAAATCGATATTTAAAAAATATCCCATAATTAGTACCCAAAACTTCCCAGCAAGCCCTTAATTTGTTTCACCTCGCATCCCCAACCTTATAACATGTGCAAAATGTCACACGATAGGCACGTGATAAACCAAATTTTAACTTTATCCGAATCAATGATCTAGTCAATTTTTAAAACATCATTGTATAGCAAAAACAAAGTTTAATTTTCAGTAAATTTAATATCAATTTCATGTAAATATCCTTCTTTTAGTTAACACATAATCTTTACACTACCTTGCGATTGTATTCTATTAAAATATTAACAAAAGAGTACTTTGTCCATGCAAAATTTATTCGTGCTTGACTTCAATCAGGTAGAGTGAAAAAAAAAATAAAAATTTACATTTGGTTTGAATAACCTAATTGATAAATTAAGTCATGAAAAATTTACAATTACAGAAAAATTATGAAATATGAAAAATAAAACGAGACTTTGACTCGTATATAACTTTCTTCAAAGAGATTCAAGTTTCTTACAAAAATCGACAACTTATTTAGTAATTAATTATGCACTTATTTCATTTAGAATCAGGATAGATTCTTATGAGGGCGAGATTTCTCCTAACTTGCACTATAATAGATGAGGTGTCCCGTATATTAGTATAACAGAAACGTAAATTAATTAATGAAAATTTCTACGATAAAAATATATTTTTCGTATCAATAAGATTCTCATAAAAGAATAAAAAGAAATATTGCATTATATGTACAGGGGTATATTTGTGTTCATATTTTCTTGAGAATGTAACAAGTGTTATATGAAGACATGTTACATAATTTAAAAAATTACGAATAAACATATACTGTGGAGTTGTTATCTGTGCACCATGAAGTATCACTAGCCTTTATCCGGGTAACAATTCACCTTACTCGAAAAGAGTAGACAGAATTTGTTTTAAATATATTATCATTTTTGCTTGTTGATGTTATTATTGATTGATTGTAATTTCTACCAAAGTTGTACACAGGGGCGGATCCAGGACCGAATTCCAGATCGGACTGATACGTAAAAAAAAAAAAATTTACTACAAATTTTTTTGCTACTAAAAAAAATGAATGGGCTGGGGGCCGGGCTGTAGCCCGGTCCAGGCCCCCCTAAATCCGCCCCTGGTTGTACAACAAAGTATGAAAATATAGACGATTAGAAAATAAATAAACAATTAAAATTTGACCCGTATATCTAACTTTTTTTTTGAAAAGACTCGAGTCTCTTGAAAAAAATCAAGAACTTATATAGTAACTATGCACTTATTTTCTCTGTAATCGGGATAAAGACGTATATATGAGGTGAAAATCTTTCCCACATTGCACAATTATAGATGAGGTGCATGTAAAATACTTCAATGGAAATGTAAACCATTAAGTTGAAACTTTTATGATAAAAATACATTTATTTGACAAGATTTTCATAACAAAAATAGAATAATTGGTTGATTTTAATTTCTCAAAAATTATGCGATATCTCTTCCAAAAAATGGTAATCAATTTGAAGCAACAATTAGCTTCATTTATTTAAAAACTTAGTTTAAATACACCCAATTGTGACTTAAATTTTTAGTTCCTTCAATGGTTACTAAAATTATTGTGTTAGAGTAATAGTTACTCAAGTTTTTAATCGTTACACTAATGTTCACCCCGATTAAAAAAATAAACATTAAATTCCACGTGACACCATTAAGTGTCAAAGTGTTTCTGAATAACTTTACTTATTAAGCCAAGTGAGCAAAATTCATTGTTAAAAAAAATAATGTAGGTTTACTGTACAATTTAAGTCGAAAAATATGATCAAAACTAAAGTTGCATTATGTTTTCTCATTTGAACATGTTTAATCCCGAATTTGTAACTCCACATTTTGCTAACTTGGAGTAATAAGGTCGTTTGATGACATTTTGTCACTTAATGGTGTCATGTAAAATTTAATATTATTCTTTGACCGAATAACCATTAATGTAATAGTAGAAATTTGAATAACTATTACATAAGAAATTAAAATTCAATGACCATTAATTTAACTACTTAAAACATCATTGACCATTGACATAAATAACCCGAGAAACTTCATTGTTCGAAATTAATTTAAGAAAATTGACATAAATAACCCGAGAAACTTTATTGTTCGAAATTAATTTAAAACCTCGTCTTCGGTCTCTTACTAATTCTTTAGTGAATAAAGTTATTTCTATTCTTGCCTCCAATACTTAACTTAGTAATTTTTTTTTTTTTTTGACCGATTATGAGATTTTTCACTTGGAAATAATCTTCACAAAAGTCGTTTATTTTAATTCTATTCAATCGTTTTGTGATTCAACAAGTGATTTTATAAGCAAACATTTGTGTTTCTCGTGAATTATATGCAAAAATTTATTGTTATATCTTTGACAATTAAGTCGCGTAAATTAGGTAATATGTGACATTTTTGCACGACAGTAAAGTAAATGAAGTGGAAAATCATGCATATAGGTTAAAGAATTTAAAAAGATGATTTGACAATTAAATTAATTATTTTAGTTTAATTATATTTTTGCACACCACACAGCCACACACAATTTTGAACGAAATAAATAGTAAAATTTGACTAATGATCATTTTTTTATTTATATATGTTAATATCTTAATCAATTAAAATTACCTCACCTAGTCGACTATCCTTTTCACTCTTAATTTCAACACGAAGTTCTAGTATGTTGCCACGAAGGTTCAGCTACGCGTGAGTGAAACCTCTCTGTGTTTTACCATTATTTCGATTAGGTACGAAGGTTCTCAACCGAAAATAACTAAAAAAATAATTAGTTAATGGATATAGTTAATTTGAAAACTACGAGTGAATTATTATTTTTGTGAGTTAAACATTTTTTTTTTGCAAGAATATTATTCTTTTACAATAAACACATCGAAATTATATTTTTTTATTTAATTTATATATACTGAATAAATTTCTCTAAATCGAATATTGAGATAATTCCACTTATTTTAACACAAAAGAAAATATTATTAGAAAATATTTTTTTTGGTATTTTGTGTCGTAAGGATTACGTAACTTAAGACGTGATCATGTAAGTTATGTTCGACCACGAATTTCAATTACTTGTCATACTCTCTCTCTCTCTCTCTCTCTCTCTCTCTCTCTCTCTCTCTACTTAAAATGTGTTTTATATAAAACTTGACCCAATTGCAAGAGAAGTGATTTGGATATGGTTTGAAATGGAATAAAAACATTTTAGTACATATGATTGCGACACATTTATGTTGAATCCAGCTTCTAGGTATTCAGCTAGACCACGTTTTGCTCAAAATTCTTAGTTCTATTCTCAAAAAAACGCGTTGGATTAAGATAGACCTTGCTTTGAAAAATCTATATTTGACCCCACCTCGATTTCGTTATTGTAACCAATATTCTCACGCGTTTTATTTTCGATCACTTGTTAAAGATTAAAAGGCTATGGTATATAGATTTGATTCGAATCAATTCATAAATGGAATCGACAAATAGACTAGAGGTGCACGATGCACCTGTTTACCTATCTTGATATATAGTATTGAATAGTGCAATATACAATAATTTATTGTTGCGGAATTCACCTTTATCGAACGTGCCATATGTATTCTAGAACCACCCATATATTGTTGTTTATATAACCATATGGGTTCATATATTGCTAGTCGGACCCTTAGCCTACTGATGCAATACAAAAAGAAGAATAGTTCATGGAAAAGTGGGATAAGGATAAAAAAAATAAAAAAAATTGAAGCATCTGTTTTCAAAGAATTTTGTGTCTATTTTGAGTGAGAACGGGAAACCACCGTGCGAACAAAATTCATTGGGCTTTGCCCATGATGTAATGCCCGTTTCATTAAGATTCATCTTTTCGGGCTCCGAAAAATGTGTTTTTAAAATTTTTTTGGATATTTTTTCTTAATTTTAATTAGAGTAGAAATTTAATTCTATTTGGAGTTAGTAGTTAGTTATCTTTAACTTTTATCATTATGTACCGTTAGTCATTATTTAAGGTCTTATTTGATTCCCATTTTTTTGTTTAAATTACATTTTTTTCTCCTCTTTTCAACCGCACGTTTTTCATTAAAATAATATTACACGTAAACTAAAAAAAATTCTTTTTTTTAACCACACATTCTCCATCAATCTATTATTTCAAAATACATTTTTAAAAAAGAATTTTGCTCAAACGACCCCCTAAAAGTTTAGTTATTATTCAAATTTTATTTACTTCTTTAAATACAAGTTATATGCCTTATAAGAATTGAATTTAAATTAAGTAAAGAGTTTTAAGAAATTTCTCAAAAGTATTCTCTCTTTATATACATATATATATAATATTTCAGACCAACAAGTTAGAATTTTTCGTGAAATTTTGTTCTTTCCTACGAACTTTCACCCACCCTACCTCGAAGATCTCTGATTTTTCAAATGTTATATGACCCATTTTCGAAATTCAAATTATCAACACAAGAATTACTCACCCTAGAAAAATAATATTCTATAATATTTTACTCGAAAGTCCACTGACTTTTCACTTGGAAAAAAATAATAAACTATTGAAATCAAATACTCTTGTACGAGTTTCTCGACTACAAGTACACGAAAGTGACATGTGACGCGTTCTTTACACGAGTTAATTTTTCAACAGTTGTATATATGTAGAAATTATTAATTAATTAATTAATAAAAACTAAAATACAAAATTCACCAGCAGCATCCCATGTGCAAATAGTATAAAATAGAAGCAAACAAACACATGTTTAACCTCATACAAAAATGTGTTCGTAACGTGGACCGATCGAGCTATCGACCTTGTTCAAGTAAAATAAATAAATAAATAATGATTTGAAGCGGAAAAATCAAGTAAAAAAGAAGATTAAAAAAAGTCCATGCACGTCAGCCTCTACCTTAGATCGTCGTTTGGTATTAACTTTTCAAGTGTTGATTGCAATGCGGCTGTCCTTTCTTATAAAATTGATAATCTATTATTATTCAAAAACATTTATTTTCATGTCACCAAGACTATAATTTCTTATTATGTTTTTAATTGATAATATATCCAAAGTAATGTGTACCAATAATACAAATATAACCACTTAGGTAATAATGAAATTTTAGAATATCCTTAAAAAATAAAAAGAAATTAAATGAAATGGTAATTAACAGCCAAATTGTACTTCTCTTAAATGAAGGTCTCAAGGATTGTAAACTCGTTTTGCATTATTTAAGGAAACTATAGGAAAAAACGAGCAATTTTATTATGCCCCCGTTCGACAATCATTGTTTCAAAACTATTTATTTTATATACTCATTTTTTATCACACATTTACACGATAAAACATTTTGCATGTAAACTCAAAAAATTTATTTACTTTCTAACTACACATTTTTTATAAATTCACCATTCAAAACTGTATTTTTCCATATAATGACCATCAAATAGGGACTAAGTAATACCATGTATCTCAATTGTATTTAGCACCATCTAGATGATAACATTTACGAAATTAAATGAAAGATTCGTTTAAATGAAAGAAGATATGGTCGATTTATTTTGATCTATCACGTGTTGATCATAGAATGGTACTCTAGTTGGATAGCATTATTCACGTTTATTTTCTAGCACGTGTTGTCCTACCGACTATTAACATTTAAAAAGATTGTTAAGTGAGGACGCTAAATGGTGAGTCACAAGAGGGATTGATTGACTGAAAAAAACAATTTTACCGTATTGTTCTTATAACAATTTAATAGTGTTATTAACTTTGTAGCACTATGACTCCTATTAAATTCTTTTGCACATGAATCATGCGTGTGAAAAAAAAAAAAAGGAAGACGAACGATCAAAACTAAAAAGTTCAACATAGCATTGTCAAGCAATGAAGATTGAAGAAAAGTAAAAATTGAGAACGATGACCACAATTGGGGACCAATCCCTCAATTATGAAGCATGTCCACATCTATATATCGGTGCATATGAAAATATAGAGTTTCACATGAAACAAACTCCAGAGAAGTAAATGGTGTCTTGTCTTGCATAATTAATGTGTCACGCGGAATAAATGGTGCACCTTAGCCTATTGATTCTAATTTATATCAGGAACAAGTAACACGCGTTCTAAGTCAATTGTATAAGAAAAATATATTCCGCGTATTATCTTATCTAATAGTTGACTCATTTTTATCAGCACGATAATAAAAGATAAAAATATGTTATACCAAGAGCTAAATACAAATTTTACTTTTTTTTTTCCTTCTTTTAATTTACAAATTTTGTAGAACTTATATTCACAAATTTTATAGGATTCAAAACTCATAAGCAAGACAAGCACTTAAGTGAGAGGATACGTACAATAATTAAATAAGTTTTATATATGAGAAAATTGAATTTTTTTTTTCGACTTATTGATCGAATGACAAGTTGGTTCCCTACCAACAAACGGAATAGATTCTTGAGCTCGACTTGTGAATTTTGTGTGTGCATATGGAACAAGATTAAATAGAAAAGAAAGACCGTCCAACCAAAAAAATTATAAAATATGAAGAAAATGAAGGTTATTTTTATTTTTAACGTTTTAGGATTGACAAAGTTGTTAGTGTTCCAAGAAAATAATATATTATCCACTCGTAAGTTTTAATATAAGAAATAAATTAATAATCCAAGCAGCCATACTTCCATTATTCAAATGTACAGTAACTTCTAAATCTAAGATTGAAAATTTTACAAACACGAGCCTAAAATCTCTCTCCCTCTCTCTAGAACTCTCAGTGGTTTAGAGAGAGTATTCATCCTCAATCTATTATCATAGTGGCAAATGAGGCCTTAATTTATTTTCTTTTGACATTTAAACTTCCAGGCTTTCATTTTTCTAAATTCACTAGGTAGGTAAAGTAGGACACAAGCCGAACAACGAAAATCTAGTACAAATTGTTTGTCGACTCACACGAGTTGAGTCACAATGAGAGGCTATACCAACCCATAGCTCGGGTAGCTATGCACTCTACATGGGTGCTTTTAATGGCACCCGCATCACCAGGGTGTCATTAATTAAGCGCCTTCAGGTGTCCAATTAAATATTTTATTGGATTTGGGCCTATAAATTTCATCACATTTTAGAATCTCCACTATCTCGATAGTATGTCGCCCCCATATCTTTAATAGTATAATTTTGCAATTACTATATTGTAGTGCCTTTATTTTCTTATATTTATTCAATTCCAACCTTTTGTAAAATTATTTCTATTAGTTGTAGTTTTCATTCTCAACTTTTCCACATAATTCATTTCCGATTACACAGGATTCATGTACCAATTAGATTTTATTCTCGTAAAGATTTAACTTTTAAATTTAAGGGAACACTTTATTGTATTTAATAGTATGGTTTTGTAGGATTTGAATTTATTGTTTGATATGTATAATGTCTTATTTCATGACCAATAAAATCAAAAGGTATTTTAATAACTGAACTAGTGATGATAAAACGAACACAACGACATTGTAGTGTCAAACAAAACCAAACCGTTTGGTTTATATTTGAGTCTCAAACCATTTTAAGCGATTTTATATATAAAATATGTCGAAAATCTTCCAAATCGGACCCCTTCAGTCTCTGATAAATTCTAACAAATAGATTAGGGATCTGTTTGCTATAAGGTAATAAGTCTGTGACTAATTAATGCTTAAAACTTACATAAAAATTATCTCGTCAAATCAAATCATACATAAGTCACCTTTACCCTGACCCTTACCCATACCCACACCGCCACCCGCACCCCTAACAAATAGTGGACCCCACCGTACTTGATTCTAACATTTTCTGCACAAATTCCTCAACGTGACATATATAAATTAGTCCGTTTTATTCCCACGTGTTCAAATTCTTCTTCACCTCCACCGTCGTCTTCTTCTCTGTCCAACTTTTGATCTCCATAAATTAGTTCAATCATTCTCCCTATAATCCTCTCTCTCTCTCTCTCTCAACGATAATTTACAAACAAAAAAATGGAGATTCTTCACAATCTCTCTGTTATTTCAACTTTTTGCTTTCTTTTTCACATGATCATATCCGTTACAGCAAAACCCAGTAATGATTTCTCCTATTTTGATCCAATAATTTCGATTTTGAACACGCCCAGTTTCAAATCCAATTCTTCATTGGGAAAGAAATCCTTGATCCCAAATTTGGATACATATTGCAGTGTATGGAACAGAGCTTGTTCTGAGGAGATTTTGAGGATTGCAATGAACCCAGAAAATGTAAAATGGATTAAATCAGTGAGGAGAAGAATCCATGAGAACCCAGAACTTGCTTTCGAAGAAGTCGAAACGAGTATGCTTATTCGTCGTGAATTGGATAGAATGGAAATTGATTACAAGTTTCCTTTGGCTAAAACTGGGATTAGAGCCATGATTGGCACTGGAGGGCCTCCTTTTGTCGCACTCAGGGCTGATATGGATGCTCTACCTATTCAGGTTTTACTTTTTCTTCCCCTGTTTATTCTTTATTGGCGTGCTTGGCAGGATAGATTTAACTGGATTAAGAAAAAAAAGTAAAATTAAAATCATGTTCGTCGGCTTGTTTAGTATGCTGGATTCGACAATAGTTGACAGGACTAAAAAAGAAATACGGTCGAAACAAGATCCAAACATCCCCTTTTGTCCAGTTGGGTACACTGGATTTCAAGTGGATTGAACACGAATCCCAAAAAAAAGAAGTTAAAATCTAGACCGTGATCGTAGATTTCTAATATTGTGCATCGAATGTGCAGTACTAGCTTGTTTGATATGCTAGATTTGATGGCACTGGACAGTTTTAAGGAAGAAAAACGCATCAAATAAGCCACCTTTACGTATCTAAGCACTTTTTGTATGCAGAGTGATTAAAGGGGGGACCATGCTTGGATAATGGACGATGTTCTTTTTTAAGTTTGCTTAAGTTCTGCATTTCCCTTGTATGTCATTGTAGGAACTTGTTGAATGGGAGCACAAAAGCAAAAATGATGGTAAAATGCATGCGTGTGGACATGATGTTCATGTGGCCATGCTTATAGGTGCGGCGAAGATTTTGAAAGCACGCGAAAATCATTTACAGGTACGCCGAATCACCCGTTCTAGCACGATTCTTGATCTATAGTTTATAATTGAACCGTTTCTTCGTTATTTGAAACTCTAGAACTCTTTGATACATACAATTTCAACACTGCCGTGTGTGATACGTAACATATGTCGAGCATTTCAGCTTTTTGTTAACAGTTCAGTTAAGTTGATAATACTTTTAATATGGGGGTATCACTTTGTGTGGACTACATGAGCCTAAGAAAAAGCAGAAAATTGGTTCATGGATTCTTAGTAGATGTAATAAAACTTGAAGTGAAAGCATACCTGCTTTGCTATTTTAGTGTATAGACATATTTTGGTGAAAAAGGCCCCACATACTCTGCATATCAGCATGTTTCCTTGTCATAAAAGTATGTGGTTATGACCTGACTCTACAGTGAAATGTCAAGTCGACCTTACCAAATTATGTGATTATGACTCGACTTTACAGTAGAATCTCTAGTCGACCATACCAAACATATCATAAGTTCAAATATTAGTCCTATCATGAACCCCATGTGGGTAAGCCAATATTCATCGATTATTAAAAAATGCATCTGTTGGAAATTGACAATCCTATTCCCACCGGAGTTAACAATAGGAGAACCGGTATTAATTTGTCTTAGAATTATAACACGTTTGCCTACGCTTAAAAGTTACATTTAATAACCTTTTTTGCCAAACGTGTTTACTTTATCTGTTTGAAGTTTCAGTACAAAAACTTATTTTTGTGGAAAGTAACTTTACTCCCTATAATAATTTAGAGGTGACACATATTAGTACCAACAGATAACCATAAAGATAAATGCGGTAAATAAGGGGCTGTTCTCTTTGTGTTTCAGTTTTGAGTTTTGAGTTTTGAATTCATTTTGAGTTTTGTGTTTTGAGAGTCCATTTTGAGATTTTTGAAAATGTGTTCTCTTTGACATTTTGAAAAATTGTTTTGAAAACACCAAAAATAAGTTTTGAAAATTTTGACTTGATTATAACTGAAAACACTCAAAACGACAAATTTGTCGTTTTGTGTTTTCATTATAAATTTTTAACTTGTTTTCAAAAACGCGTTTTCGAAAATGGGAAAGAGAACGCGTTTTCGCTATTTTGGAAAATCGAAAACAGAAAACGGCTTGAAAATGGTAAAGAGAACAGACCCTAATGTTCTGCATTTTTTGAGTTTGGAAGAAAAGTTAAAAAACTTTTTTTTTTTTTTTTTGATTATGACTGCTAACTACTTTCAAGGACCATACTTTCAATGTGCAGTGGTAACCATGAATTAGGTATTTATCTTTTCAGTGGGGACATTTTCAAAGGAACCCCTGTTAATGAAAACCCTTAACGTAGGACTCGGGAAATAGGTGAATTGATTTGTCGTGAGGTGAAGATTGTAGTTCTCGAACTTTTCCATCTAATTGTATGGAGAGGATTGGTTTTCGAAAATAACGTGCGATTTTGATTTAAGATACCTCGTTGAACTAAATGTCACGATTGCGTATATTTCTTGAGCTACTTTTGGATAAAACGTAACACTATATTTCGTGTCAATTTTAACTTAAGCGGGAAGCAATATTTGCTTAAACCTTAAGAAATTTGATAGCATTTTATACCTATCATTCGGTAAGACAGGCATGTTTTATTTTTTACACTAGGATGAAATGAAATGAAATGAGCAAGAAAGGTGGTTTTCTGGACCAGCCTTCCCACCACCAAAAATTGACAACGGTAGTGGACCTTTTCAAAGATTGGCCTCTGAATTTACTTGTTCTCTATGAAACCTGAAGCACAATCTTTCTCATTATCACTAAGCCGTTTTGAAGTTTCTGTTCATTTTTTAGCTAATATTACTTCATGTGACAGGGGACTGTGATACTACTTTTTCAGCCAGCCGAAGAAGCTGGAAATGGAGCAAAAAGGATGATAGCAGATGGTGCCCTTGAGGATGTCGAGGCTATATTTGCAGTGCACGTATCCCATCGGCTCCCTACTGGTGTCATTGGGTCGAGAACCGGTCCTTTACTCGCCGGTTGTGGCTTCTTCAGAGCTGTTATAACCGGTAGACGGGGCCATGCTGCAAACCCCCACAAGTCGGTTGACCCCATCTTTGCAGCGTCAGCAGCCGTGATCAGCTTACAGGGTATCGTTTCTCGAGAAGCGAATCCCTTGGACTCTCAAGTGAGTAATTATCTCAATGACATAAATTTAAATAAATAAGTTTGTATCCTCTCTAAAAAGCTTAAACTTTTAGACGAAGCTGTTCACCATTGCTACAGAAATCTGAATGATATTTGCATTTTGTTTGATTTCTCAGGTAGTCTCAGTAACTTTCTTCAACAGTGGAGATGATCTTGATGTTATACCGGATAGGGTCGAATTTGGTGGCACCTTAAGGGCATTTTCTAATGCGAGTTTCTACCAACTTGTCAAAAGAATAGAAGAGGTTTGTCCAAGAACTAATCCGAGCTTGAAAAAAGTTGTTAGTTGTCGTGCTCAGTCCAGCATAACGAGCAATACCAAAATGTGACTATATTCTGTCGATTGTTCTAATGAAATGCTTCCAACGTCTCAAACAGGTAATCGCAAACCAAGCTCGGGTTTTCAAATGTTCGGCCGCAGTAGACTTTTTTAAGGATGCTGACACAATTTACCCGCCAATGGTGAACGATGACCACCTGTACGAACATGTGAAGAAGGTCTCCACTGATTTGACAGGACCCAAAAAATTCCAAGTCGTTCAGCCAGTAATGGGGAGCGAGGACTTCTCATTCTACTCTGAGGTGATCCCTGCAGCCTTCTACTACATTGGCATTATGAACGAGACTCTAGGCTCAATACACTCAGCACATTCGCCACATTTCACGATAGACGAAAATGTCCTCCCAGTAGGCGCAGCAACTCACGCTGCCATAGCTGAGAGATATCTCAATGACCAAGTTTCGTGATGGAAACTAACTTAATTTTGGTGCTTGCGGAACATTGTACATAACAATTATCCTAGTTTTACCTACGTATGTACAGAAGAGAGTTAAAAAGTACGTTTGTCTCACTATTTATGTAGATACAAGTTCGTAAAGCTTATTTCGCCCCTGTTTGGCCCCCAATTATTTTAAAATTTATTTTTTCAGACTTATTTTCAATCATACATTTTGTGGGACTCCACGACTTTTATCAATTTTTCGATCGCACATTTCATCAACTTTTTTCAAAATCTACCAAAAATATGAATTTTAGCCAAATCAAACAATGGCTTCATGCATGAATATGAATTCATAGTTTTCATTCTTTTAACGTGAGACTCAAGTCCTGCCAATAAGATTTTTACTCGTGTATAATCATCGAACACATTAGTCGAATAAAAAATTTTCGAAAAATTGATTCTTTTTTACTGACATATTTTCTAACCAAATCAACTCTAACAATCTAGCTATGAACTAAACGAAGTGGTGAAAAACATTACCTAGTGAACCCCAAATTTGTCAGTATAAAATTCACTTTTATTCTAAGCCAAACATGATCGAAGGTAACCCTAAATAATATCATTGAAAAAAAAAAAAAGAAGAATTCAAAAGAAGTTTAAAATGGAAAAAAAAATCATCAATCAAAATTATCCATCGTCAAAATATTAACAACATCAAATCTCTGTTGATTTGTCAGTTCAGGAATCTTAACTAAAAATTTAACAAGTAAATTCCCTCTCTTGCCTGATTCTTTCTGCATTGTCATGCCTTGTCCTTGTAAAATCTTTTCATAACCAGGATGAATTATCTCATCAATCGTCAAGTTCATTTCTTGTCCTCCTAGTAAAGGGACTGAAATAGTGCAACCTGTTAGAGCTTCTACCAGTGGAATCTCTACTGTTAACTGTAAATCGACTCCTACTCTGATGAACAAGGGATGTTGTTTTTCTGCGACGATAAAGATTACGTCTGCAGGGTAAGTGCCCGGTGTCTTGTTCCCCATGCCCTCGAATGTTATTCGTGTTCCTTTTGTCCATCCTGGCTTCACTTTCACTGTTAGCACTTCCTCTTCTTCTATAATTTGCCTGGTAAAATGGAAAGAATGTCTTGAGAGAATTTGATTTCCGGTTTGTGAAAGATAGTAGTAAAGAAGAATAAGGGGTATTTTCTCACTGAATGGTACAATATACAAAATTAACTTCTTTTTAAACTGTCTCGTCCAATTCTCTTCACCAAACATGTCCAATTCGTCCAATTCATTTTTTTCATTAAAATTCTAACACGCAAAATTTCATCAATGTTTCAACCACCTAAGCTAAAAGAAGAGGATTTTTAGACGAGGCAGTTCAACATAGTATCATAGTCCATACCACCATGAAAATTATATAACATCGTCTACGAGTGGGTGATAAGTTGAAGACATAATTCAAATATTAGAATTGTTCAACGAAGAAATTACCCATCGTCTGTAATTGCATCTCTTATGATCTTGATCTTCTTGATGCTTCCGAAACACAACTCCTCGAGTGTGCATTCAAGTTGTAGCTCAATTGAGGGGGGTTTAATCAATCCACTGGAGTTGGAATACATGATGGGAGTTGAGCCCTTCTTGCTACTTGCCATTCTCGAAAGTGAGGCCACTGCCGATGCCCCATCCACGCTATTCCTACGGCTCATAGTTTTCGAGAGCGAGGGTGTGGCCGCTGTCTGACTTCTGGTGGCACTTCTCGACAGCGAGGCCTCATCGACGCTGCTCCTACCGCTCATGCTTTTCGACAGGGAGGGTGCGGCTGCCGCCTGATTTCTGCTGGCGCTTCTTGTCTGGGACGAGGAGCTTTTCAAGTGTTTATTAGAAGCTTTGTGCTTGAATAAACTTTTTGGAGATCCATGGGGCTTCAGTCTTGAATCTTGCATGGCTTCTTTGTCTGTAGAATTCTGCAAATATAATGGATGAAAATTACAGACTGAATCATTAATTAGAGTTTCTATCATAGTAAAACTAATAAAAAATATGTAAATAAGCCATAGGAGCCAGTATAGTTCAAATAAAACTCCACTAGTCACATTGTGGGGTCCAAATAAGACTCTATTAATCCAATCAAAATAGGATCCAATTAGTTACTCGACTCAACTCGACTCTATCATACGCGACCACGTTGAAGCATATTGGTTTCTTTCAACCATATTTATGGTATCGTGTTTCATATGTTCTCATATATGCATGTCTTTGTTACTTTTCTCGAAATAAATTTGATATATTCTCGAAATAAAGTTAAATATTTTCCGCTTTATAGAAACACATGTGAAGGAAATATCCATATAGCTATTTACAAAGGATAAATTATTCAAGATTTCAAAATGATATTAAAATTTAAACCCTAGATTGCAATTGGATGGGAATTTACCTTGAAATCTTCCTCAATGGATTTTGACTTTTTTCCATCAATTTCTGCTTTTTTTGGAGACCCATTATTCTTATCTGGGTAGCAACTCGTTACAAAAGATTTGCATGCTCTACAGACATTTCCAAATCCTAGAAAATGGTGAAAATCCTGGGCATTTGACCTTGAATGTTCTGCCATGAAAAATATCAAGAGTTCTAGAGAGAGAAAGGGCGATGTATAGAGAGAGAGATGAATTAATTAAGAAAATGAATGGTTAGCCAAGCATAGAGCGTTTTGTGAGGCCTTCTGTTTGCAACATCAGTTAATTAAGAAAAAACAATCAGCACTCTATTCGTTCATTAAGAAAGAAACGGAAGTTTAAAATTTGTCTCCAGTAATGTCTAGACATTTCTAATACTGCAACATGTTTGTATCTGATCGAATATTCTTTTGTCCACAAATTTTATAGGATTTCCAATTTACTATAGGAATAATATTTATCTAAGGTATTTGAAAGATACAATTCTAAAATTAAGAAATCTTAAATATCTTTTTGTCCACAAATTTTATAGGATTTGCAATTTACTATGGGAACAATATTTATCTAAGATATTTGAAAGATACAATTTTAAAATTAAGAGATTTATTTTAAAATTTCAAAAATCAGGTCATAAATATTTTTTATTAATTAATTAGATAATTAAAAATATTTTATTAAGTTCACAACATTATAAAGTTTATGATCACAATTATGTGCTGATCACAATCACAGAACTGTACAGTCACAAATTAAAATTTTTATAAGTTACAACTTATTTATCGATCACAAATTATCAAATTAATTGATCACACGTTATTTCTCATTCGAAAACCACATATTTTACAGGTCACAAGTTATTTTACAATCACAAATATCAAATTAATTGGACACAAAAACAAATAGTGATATACGATTATAAATTTAGTCACAATCTCACATATTTTTAGCCACATATTATTGCTGATCATAAATTATCTATTTTACCAATCACGAGTTAATTTATTTATTGGTCATAATCACCAAATAATTGGTCACAAAAACTTTTCACCCCACCCACTCCACCCAGCCGCCATTCCACCACTGGAACCTTCTAAACGTCACACCACCACCATTACTACCATCTCATCATTCTAGTCCACAGCCAGCTCCACCTCATCTTCTCAAGTCCACCTCCAGATCCACCTTCCAATTCATCGTCAACTCTACTTCCCAGTCCACCGCAACCAGGGGCGGATCTGAAAAGTCGATTGAGCTAGGATCGTTGACTGTTGACAGTAGTAATAACGAGATTATTAATTAATATTAATTTAATAATTTTTAAAAAAATCCAATCAATATAAACGTAAAAGCCATACACATAAAAATCTAATCCAATACAATCCAAAATAATAAGAAAAAAAATATTTTTTGAATCATATACGCATGATCAAGTTTCATTTTTTTACAAATTTAAGCGAGACAAGATAAAGTTCATACGTAAATCATGATTAAACGGTAAATACAAGTTCCAAGCTTAAGCGAAACTTTTATAACAATATTTTTTGGAACTATTTTTGGAAAAACAAAATGTTTTTTTGAACTCTTGAAAGAATAAAGAGCACTACTTAAATTGTCCAAAATTAAATTTTACAGAATAAATTGATAAAACCAAAAGTATATATGAAGCATAATTATCATACCTGATCGTTAATTGGACAAATTATCAAGTCGGCAATTCAACCACTAAGTCATTGCAAGGTCGAATTTCAGTTAAAAATAATAATTTTTAAAGAAAAGAGTCTGTCACTTTGATAAAACCGAATATATATATATATTCTTGTCAACTTTATTATTAATGGCCTTCAATTGACATAATGGTCAAGCTTTTTGAATCTTATTTATTGCAAATGAGATATAAAATTTTGTTTTTAACCAATTTTGTAGCTAAAAATTTAAAACAAGGATTGGTGGTTCCCGGAATCAAACCCTATGCCTTTCATATGCAAAGTTAATGCTCTACCATACGAGCTACACAACCATTTGTTCAACTTTGGTACATTTATAAATATTTAACATCATTTATCAAACCTTTATAATCCTTTCTTTTTAGGCGGATACGGCACAAGCGGCAGTGTCGGCTTTCCAAGTGTTGAACCAGCCCCAACATACACAAATAATTGGTAGCTAATTGAGTTGCTAACTGCAACAGTGCGCTGCACAGTTAGCGTCATTGTATCGTCGTGCACGACGAGTGCTTGTGTGTGGCACTGTGTACAGCAGTGAGACGACGCGCAATGCCGATGTTGGAGGGAGGGGAGAATGAGGAAAAATTAAAGTTTGGGTGTGAAATCGGGGTGGAGTGTGTGGGGTATGTAGATTAATTCAATTTTATAATATTATTATTAATATTAAAAAATTGAATTATCACCTAATTTTTGAATAAAAAACTTTTAAATTTAATTTTTTTAATTGGAAAATTAAAAATCACGTGTGAGTGTAATTTTCACATTTACCATTGACTTAATATCTAAACATATGGCCTAAGACCTCCAATTAGGGATGGCAAACGAGTCGAGCCGCTCGTCGGCTCGGGCTCGTCAAAATGACGAGCCTGAGCTCGAGCCGACCTTGCTCGGCTCGCCAAATGGCGAGCCCCTCGTCGAGCTGCTCGACAAGCCCGCTCGGCTCGTCCTATACAAGCCACAAGCTGGCTCGGCTCGTGGCTCGTTAAAAAAAAAAAACAAATTTGAAACTTTAGTGACCAGAACGGTCACTGAATTTAATTTAGTGACCGTTTTGGTCCTCTATTTTTTCCCCCTATAAATACCCATCTATTACAACATATTTTTCTCACCAAACCCACTATCAAATATCAATCTCTCATTCTCTACACTCTCAACAATTTATTTCATTATCATTATTCTTATAT
>CAIGRP010061598.1:0-13404 GCA_903798385.1 Fraxinus cuspidata | reverse complement strand
GGGTTGGATTAAAATTGAGCAAAGAAGCAAAATGGATATTGACAAATGCGAGTGCAAACTATTTAGGAGTGGGCGTCGTATGATCCGGATCGATTCCGAAAAGAACCGTACCGAATCGAGTACTAGTGGGAATTACGAACCGATTGGTGAAGCCCCCCCAGCAAGTACATTATCTCGACTTAAAATTTGGTGGAATTTCTATATTAATAATAATAAAAAAAATTCACTATTATCAATAAAATAATGTTTAATAGGTCATTCTCATGAAGGGAGATGACCAATCCCACCCAGATGGTCAAGTTAAAATCGTATAAAAATAGAGTGAAATTTTTACTTATTTAACTTGTAAATTGTGAGATTCACAATTTGTAAATCCTAAAGTTTATGGAAAAGAAGTCACATATTTGCCAAAACCTAGAATGTTTATTTTCTTTATAACTTTTGAGTGAGAAATGAAATAAGGTAACAAGTATATGAAGAAGTTTGGATGCATACAATGGTGCACATGAAATATCACACCAGAACTTTTGATACACCATTCTACCGTATAGTAGATTTATCGTATTGGTGTGGGTTTATTATGATAGTAGTCACTGAAGTTTTGAGTAATTACATCAATGATCATTAAAGTTATTTTTTACGATAGTAATTACTCACGTTTCAAACTGTTACCATAATTATCACTCCCGTTACAAATTTTAATGTTAAATCCTACCAAATGACGCTATTTAATATTACACACCAAGTCAACAAAACGGAGAGTTAAAATTGAGGGAAAAATGTTCATTTGAGAAAACCTAATGCAACTTTGATTACGATCAGATTTTAGGAATAAATCATATAGTAAATACACTATTATTTTAACGAGTTTTGCTGAGAAATAATAATTAATAAGTGACGCCTTTTGGTGTTAAATTTAACGCAAAAATTCAGCCTTTTTATTTCAATAAAATTGGACACTTCTACAATTTTACTGTGTTAATACTTGCATACGCACAACTTTACCTCACTTGAATTTCAGCAAACACCACCATCTCTCACATAATACAAAGCCAGAACCCATATTTATAGGGGTGAAATGTCGATGGAGTTGGAGCCTTTTATTCTAGTTTATTCCGTAATGGTTATGACGATCCTATTTGTCAAACGAGGGAATCTCAAACTCCTAACGAATTTAGGAAGTCAAAATCCAATCGTAAAGTTTGAGACGACCCAAAAGGTAGCGAATCGGCACACTGAAGTGCTGTAGATAAAGAAAGAAATGATTGCTCAGCCTAAGTAGTAGTCATGTGGGGCAAAGGTGTTTTGTTCTACAAGATAAACCAGAGATCTTGTCATCAGCAGATCAAGTTATTTCTCCTAGAGAGCTTTACAATGGCGGTGGGTATCATTTCCAAAAATTCTCGAAGATTTTTCTACAACAATCGGCTAAAGAGGAGAGAAGAAGGCAGGTGAAATCCTATAGAATTTTGGAAATTTGAAGTCTGAAGCTCTTTCATATGGTAATATCATTGGTGTACCTATTAAAAACTTGATTGACGCTTCCTACAAATAAATAAATAATAATATAAAAAATCAGTAATTATGTCAATAATTACTCAAAAACTTCAGCGACCATTAGCACATATATAACCCTATTGGTATCAAACTGTAAGCTGTCATTTTTAAAATTTAAATGCTAAAATGTTAGTTAAAAGCATGATATCCTTCCTCACATGAATAAGAAATCGTCACCTTCAATTGGGCCAAAACCCTTCTTTCATTTTATTGGAAAAGCTTTTGAGTGTGTTGAAGAGTGAAGCTTTTAACACCAAAAAAAAATAAAAAATAAAAAAATTGTAAAATACTATATCCAAAATTGACGCATAGTTGATGCGCAGCAGATTCCTATGAATAGTTTTTCAATTCAATGCACATCAATACAAAATCATGTAACAAGTTGATACACATACTTCTCCACTCTAGTTTTTACAATTGGTGTAAATGAAAATACAGAATCTCATGTTGAGAAAGAAGATTAACATCTTCTTGAGTTGCATTAAATTAGTATTCCCAAAGTTCATGCGAACTAATATTTACGCGAACATGCCTGCAGAGGTATAAAATGCAGATTTTTGGTTAGCGAACAGTTGCAGGTAAAAATTTCTCGAGCAACAGCTCAATGTATCGGGTCCAGAGAGGTATAATATACACCCTTACTCCTGTCCATACTTCATCTTTTTCTAAGACAAACTGTATATTGTCTTCGATGCATGTTATGCATCCATTTTTCTTGTGGTAGTCACTTAACTTTCAGACAAACCATCAAGGCTATTCATATAACAGCAGATTTCAATCATTATTGCATTTTTAGGCAAGAATTAGGAGAACAAATACATTTATAAAAGAGCAAGGGAAGATCCTTATTTAAATCCTACATCGCTTCAAAATTTTGATTACCAATTACCATGCTGTACTGTGCTTGATACACCATTAAACTTGACACCACAACTGGACATGTAATATTATTTGAAAGTAATACAATTTGAGACGTACAAAATAAGCCCAATAGTTAATTCCAAATTGATTATTAATGATGTGTCCCTCTATTAGCACTCTAATATGTCATGTATTCATTTTTCCAAATGAACTGGTCTTCCCCGATAGAATTCTGAGTACTAGAATTGGTAGTTCACATATCCAACAAACTAGACTGACACCCATATATTAACACCACTATCAGAGTAAGAGGGGCATAGTTCCAATTGGGGAGTAAAATTAATTGAGAAAGCGACAGTAGATCCGGTTTAGTTTCTACCCCAAACCTCTACTCTTCTTAGTTTGGGATAGAAGTAAAATAGCATAGAATGAGTACAAGTCATGCAAGAGAGAGAAACTTTATACAATCTTTTCCTACCAGAAATTGGATTGAGAAACAATACCTTGTCCGTGGCAATATGCGCTTATTCCTGTTGCCTACTCTTTCACAGGAGCATAGGCATTTCTGCACGACCTGGTTGAGTTGTAGGGGGTGATTTAATCAAAGGTTTCAGGGATTCCATGATGCTGGAAAAGGAGGGGCGTTTCCATGGCTCACTGCAGTATTATTGATCAAAGTGAGTAAAGAGAAAATGATGTCCAACTCTAGGCTTAGTCAATGTTTGGAAATTTCAATTTATGCCGGTCTAGTAAGAACTGTATCTGATGTGGTTTAAGTGAAACTGAGTTGAATAAATATGTAAGTGAACCAATAAAACCAGAGTTTGAAGGGAAACTGGGTGTCACCGAAATACCAGTGCATACATACAAGTAGGTAAGAAAATAAATGTATTAAGGGAGAGGAGTATTGGGAAAGGGATTTAAGCTGAAATAAAACCAGCACTATACTCGCTAAAACAAATTTTAGGCTTTCCCATAAATAGCAAAAGTAAGTGAAACCAGTTTCTATCACTCACTTTACCCAACAGGCTTCAATTATGGCTGCAACCTGAGGATTCACATCACATGGAATTTCAAGCCGTTTACCCTTAAAACCAACAGCCGCTACAACCTATAATAATGAAGACATTGAGTTAAGACTCATCATCTAAATGAATGCAAGCAAAATACAGAAAGAAATAACAAACAACAGGAAGATAGACTAGAAAAATTGCAAAGAAAAAATGACGAAGTGCAGAAAGTGTTATAAGAACTGAAGATTATGAATGTTATGAGCAGTTATAATCACAAAAGTGAGATGTCACTACAGTTCATGCAAAAAAGTATGATGCTTGCTAAACATAGTAACAGAAAATTCTAGAATCGTATATAATTTTAAAAAAGCAGTACATTGATGGTAATGATAAGAAACAACATGCGCAAATATACATGACTTGATAAGGATATAAAAGGGCTATCGTGAAAAATATCACATCTACTATATTAACACGGAGCTTTAATTAAATACGGTACTGGCACCATGATTTTAGCAAGTCCAGCACTCTTCTCCTTTTCCCATTTTTCAATATTTTAAGGGGAGAGTGGACATCTTCAGCACCATGTGTGTCACCTGTAATGGCCAAGTGCACAGCAACCACACACTCATTCTATCTCACCCAAACCAAAACCAAAGAACGCGGCAATCAAGTTAATAACTGGGTAACAGCAATCAGCTACCAAGGTTCCACATCTATACACGCAACGAGTGTGCCCAAAGGGACCAAGAAAGCAATGGAAAAGGGTTAACAACCCCAAAACAAAGCCAGCATTCAAGGCTAATACGCACCTTGCATCAGCTTGAATATCTGGCCTTCCATGTAATGTGTTAATTTTCATCCAACTTTTTAGAAATCTTAATTTTCACCCAACTTTTTAGAAATTTGTCAGAAAATTATGATCAATTAAAAAGTGAATCCATCATAATATGTGTAAGGGTTTTTACCAGTTTCATGATATCATTATTTACATCACATAATTACCTAATAGATTGAATATTGTATAGAGATAAGTTGCAGTAAGTTAAACTGGAACTAGTTAAATACTCCATTGATTTTTATATTTGTGGAAATAGGGTGTAAAAATAAGATGCTGCTGATAAATTGTTACTTAACAATTTATTAAATTTCAAATCCTTGTGAACCCAACATAATATACATATTTGGCTAGCCACAGCACCAAAATATGAGGCTTATTTTCCATTGTTTACATTTTATCCAAGAACGTGTTTCCCAATTTACAAACCTGAGCTGCATTCAAATTACTCCAAGGTTGTTGCAATGTTGCCAGCTCCCACAAAATCACACCAAAACTGTATACATCTGATTTTTCATTTGATGGTTCATCACGGAGAACTTCAGGTGCCATCCACTCAGGCTAACAAAATCGAAGAAAGAGTTTCGTCAAGATCAGCTGCAGATTAAGGCATCGGATCTTTGTATCTTAAAGCAAATGAACTCACAGTTCCAGCAGCTGTCTTTGATGAAAGAAACGTATTCGCTTTTAAACGGGAAAGACCAAAATCACAGACCTAGTGAAAGACATTGGAAGAGGTAATGATATGTACATGTATAACGATAATTCGGAAAATAGAAAACAAACATTTCAATGACATTCAAAAAACTTGACATGAAAAGAAAGCGTTAGAAATAGAATGTATTGAATGGATAAGTATGAATGTTTGATATCTACTGGCTTCAATAAAAGACTGAAACGACCATCAGAGGAGGAGAGACAATTAACAGAAGATTCTGGAGATTTTTTAAGTAGTGAACAAGATTGCTCTAGAAAGGAAGAAAATGGCTACTAAAGCTCTGAGGACAAAATTTCGTAACACACTCGTGTGGTGGATAAGTATACAATACCTCACATTAAATTTTTGTCAATTTTTAGAAATTATATATATATATATATATATAAAATAAAATAAAAAATCCTCTGGGTGAAGACTCTTTTTGTACATGAGATGCTGTTCATGGTGCCATATGAATTGAACTTTCACTTACCATAAAGAAACAAGATTTCTATTTCATTAGCACCACCAAAAACGTAAATGCTTCACAAAAATAAAATATCATCGATATGTTCAACATTGTAGAACTTTCAGAAAAAAACTATTTCATAGCTCACCAAATCACCATACAAAAATGCTTCACAAGCATAATATTAGATTAACCAATATGCACGCAAAACATATTCAGTATCTTACCTTCACAGTATATTTTCTGTCAACTAAAAGATTAGGAGATTTTAAGTCACGATGAACAATGGGAGGATTGCATTTATGAAGATAGTTCATCCCCTTTGCCTGTGCAAATAATATAACTCGTCAAGTGCAAAAGATCGAAGTGTGTGTGTGCATGAGAGAGAGAGAGAGAGAGGACATGAAGATTTTACACCATCGAAGCCATGAATTAAAGTATGTGAATGTATACCACATCATAAGCCATGCACAACCGACGCCTCTCATTCAATGCTGCTCTCGCAGTGGGATCACGCAAAAGTACATATAAACTTCCTCTGGGTATGAAAAGTAAAACCATAACACCAGTCAGCAAAAACCTCTACAAGACAGCGTGACATGTAATAACTAATGTCTGGGAAGTTAGTGATCGATATAAATTACTTCGATAAATATTCAGTGACTATGGACAAGTTTGGCGGCTCCGTAACAGCACCCATTAAAAGCACAATATTTGGATGGCGTAATCGTTTCATAATCGCAACCTGATCACAGCAAAAAATTAATCTAAATAATCAATCAAACGTGCGATCAAAAAGTTGAAGAAAAAAGAGAGGTAGCTAACATGTACCTCCTGTAAAAATTCCTTGAATCGCTTCCCATGAAAGTCTTGTTCCATGAGAATCTTCACTGCAACTTCCTGAAAAATACCGGCTTTTGTAAGATTAAAACTGTCGACGTCAAATAAAAGGAAAGTGAGTATTTTCACATGATAAATTATTTTACCAAACTGCAACAATAATGAATTTGAAACAGAACAAAATCAGGAAGGGAATGAAGAAAGGGACATAAGAGAACAAATTATACTTGGTTTGAAAAAAAAAAAAAGGACAGATTTCTCACACAGCCATTCCACTCAGCAAGATGAACTGTCCCGAATGAACCTGGCAAAAAAAAAAGCCAACTTATGAGATACACAAGTCAAAATAATAATTAAAAATGCTCCTTAGATGATAACATAATATGAAGTCCGCACATAGCATCACTTCTGAAGCAGCAAAAAAAGTACCTGATCCAATTGTCCCCTTCAGAACAAGATCATTCCGCGGAATGATCAGACCTTCGAAATCAAATGCAAGTTCACTTGATTTAGATGGAACCACTTTACCTCCCTCAACAATCTTCACTTCTCTGCTAGGGCTTATCCTAGGATATGGCTTTGCAATTAGTTGTTGACCATCATTATGCACAATTGGGGGTATATGCTTTGGAGGGGCTGAGTCTTTGACTATGTTATGAGGGTTAGACGGTTGGGAAATCAATAGTTCTCTATCAAGAACCTTTATCCAGGAATTTGCTGGAAATTGTGGTAATTGAGAAATTTCAACTTGATTGCTTGAGCTGGCCTGAGGGCTGATTCTATCCCTGTATAGAACTTCCGGTTGTTTAGGATATACGGAGTCCATCGTATCGCCATCAATAATGATTCCAGCTGTCACAAAGAGAAACTTTTCTGACTCATAATTCAACCAAACCACACCAGTAGGATGGTCATCAGTTATCACTATTAAGTGCAATGTAAATCGTAAAAAATTATATAATAGTTTTACATGTCTGAATTATACATACATGTAACAAGCATCACTGCCAAGTAGAATATATAGAAATCCGAAAATCTTGAGAAAGGCAACACACATTGTAATCACATCCATATTCGTAACAGTAATAGAAAACATCAAAGAATTTTGTACTGCACTACTCAAAAGACACTCAGCTTTTGGCATACAATATATGGAATATTGGTGGAAATTACAATCAGATACTCAAAGCTATTGACTCGTACTCGTATTCAAAGACAATGAACAACTTTTAACTTTGCCTTCAGCTTTCAAAGAGAGAACAAACTAAAAGAACTATGCTAACCGCAGGAAGAGAAGAGAGTAAATCTAGAGCATTAAACAATCACTAATATTAAAAGAAAAAGAAATGAGCCTTGATAGCATAGGGAATAGCTTAGTTAATAAAGACATGCTTAAAAAAATAAAAAAATGGCAAAAAGAGCCAGATGCAGTTGGGCCAAAATCCAAGCGAAGCAAAATGAAAACCTGAATATTCAGCTGACATCAAATATAAATCCATTACTAGGACAAACATGCCACGATAAAAACTGGTCCCTAAAGAGAAGGATCTCGGTATAATGGTAGTGTAAAGGTCAGGGTCCCAAAATTTACCAAATAAAAGCCAGTTATCTTAGGACATGAACACCGAAGAACAATAGAGATGATTACCTGCTGAAGAATCGTCAAACACAAGATTAAGCGTTTGCAAGTCCGAGAAATACTGTCTGGCCAGCAACCTATAATTGATTGTAGGTTCAACAGGTCTGACTCGAGGAAAGCGTAGCGGTGAGAAAATTGAAATAGAAGAAGGACCATTTAACAATGCATCTGGCTCACACAAGCATCCGGGCTTCTCCACCAAATCAACGAGATATTCCCTGTGATTTTAATGGAATAATAGTTACATCATCTAACCCATTGTGTACAACTCTGACTATGTTAATAGGCATATTAATATTGCCAACCAATAGACACCCCAGAACCCAAAATAGTTCTCATAAGCCTCAAAGAAGCGAAACAATTGAGAAAAAAGAGAGTGCGGCTTGTTTAGATATCAAAGTCAGCCACTCATAAACTACAAACAACAGATGAGATATACAAACACTGTAACATAAAGAGTCTTAGCTAAATCAGTCAATACCATAGTAAGCCTTTTTAAAATAAAAGAAGGTGGCCCTTTAGACGGTAATGCATGCTGTTGCCAGATTAAATGTCAGTTTATAAAATATGCTTTTGGAATGTAATTCTTTCCATCAGGTTAAGTAGCATTTAATTTTTGTCTCAACACAGTGAATAAATACACATGAAAATGACACTACTCTACATAATAAGATATACCTGTCGAGTCCAAATCGAACAAGACATGAGGATGCGTTATCTCTTGTACAATAATTACATCCTTGGGCAATTCGACAAGGTAAGCCAATGATGTCTGCTAAAACCTTCAGAAATCATATTTCAAGTGCAAATTAGAAATCCAATACTCTAAATGGGCATTCAAAAGAAAAAGTGGAAACTAGCTTTCAAAAGAATAAGATTTTACATGCACTTGCAAAAGTAGGGTAAGTGGAGAGAAGAGCAATGGTTTCCTGGTAGCAGGGACACACTTGGGGCTTTAAAGGAGAAATGTGATACGGAAAATCCCAATAACAATTACAACAAAAAATTGCAATGGCTACACTTTGGCATTTGACCCCCAAATTAGAAACTTTATCAAATTATACATATCCAACCAAACAATATATTTCAGAATACAGTATCAAAACCTACTTTGAATAGCAGTGCACGGTGTCTGCAAAGTCCAACGGACAGGCTACCTATAGGGAGCACAATCGATCCCAAGCAATCCTTCAGGTCATTGCTATGGTCTTTCCAGATTGCAACCAAGTCATCTTCGCCATTGGAAACTGCACACCTTTAGAAAGCAAGAAAGCTTGATTACAACAAGAATAAGGCAGAAACAAAAACTTACGAGTAATATTTAAAATAGGAGCTGCTGAAGCTCACCCCATACGATTGCAAACTAGGTTTGCAAGCTGGTCAACAACTTCCTTTGTGTTGATACAACTAGAGGACACATTATGAATCCAATTTTGCAGCTCTTTCAAGCTGGGATCACTATGTCTATCAACTGAAATGACTTCAATTGAAGACAAAGCGGAAGGATCCATGATCTTTAATGATTCAATTGATGGAATATGGCCACTTTCTTGAAGATCGGAGCAGACAGTCCAAACATAAGGATCCATTCCATGAATCGAGTAAAACCCATCGGGAACTTTGTCAAAATATGATAAACAACCATTTACCTGACGCAAAATAAGAAAAATGACAAGAGTTTTAACCTAGACTAACATGATAAATCAAACCAGCATCTGCTGCAAATCTTTACCTTGTTCTCGTATTCTACATGACAAGAAAGCCAAAACGAAATAAGTCAATTTTGGTAACCTGGAGACAAAAGCTAATGTATTGTATTGTGCCTAGAATAATTCCGTTGAGACCCAATATTATTTCTTTGTCATTTTCCAGTTTAACACAATTTACCCAAATTGTGATGCCCTAATCTATATTTGGAGGAAATCAACTTCCCTGACCAGCAATATTTACCACATTTATTTCTGTTCTCCATGCCTGGCTACCATAGAAAGTAGAGATCACCGGTGCATAAAGGTGAATGCCTAAAGTTCCAATGTTACAGGGCACGCATTCCCGAAAAATAATTTCACTGTATCCTCATTCTGTTTTGTTGTTAGAAAATTTGTTGATGAATAAAATACTGGAATCTACCACAAATGTATAAATTGCAAATATGCTAATCTAAATGCATGCCACCTGTACACTTGATCCTCATATACATAATAGTCATTAAATTAGACAGTCGCCAGCATTTCAATTAGGGTTTGTTCCATTGTAGTAATTAGACTCTATACCCGACCATTAATAGATTGTCACAAAGACTCATTTAATACTAGTATGATTCATACAATATATCTCACTTCTTTCCAAAAATGAGATCCCTGCAAGTATTTCTAATTCATGAGGCATATAATAGGTCTGACTGATAGAGAGAAACTTCTCATGGACATTTCATTTTCAGGAAGCTTACACAAGCATGCTCATCCATAAAGAAGCACACTTGCTTCCTACTCCACAAGTCCAACATTCTACCTCGACAAACCACTAATTTCGATAGCTATATATTGTTTTATTAATTTCAACACATCCCGCCAATTTAGGTCTGCCACATTTCTCGTTTCTCAATTCCCAAAACCTCACAGTTTTGAGTTATGCACATGCTGCGCTCATTTAGTATATAATCACGTTTCAGTATGCCCATACATCATAATTCACAAATAAATGCAATAACAAAAGACAACTTCAAATTTCAAAAACATAAAGAAAGCCGCCTCAGAATCTGCAATTCTATTTCAAAAGTAATAGAAAGCGTTACCCAAAATCGATGGGACATGGTCTCTGCAGAGGCAGCAGAAGAAGAAGCCCGCGATGTCGACTCATCCGGCACGGGATCCAAGAAATTGGGGTCATCGGCGCAGATAGCTGTGGAGGACAGCCGAAGAGCCAAAGCCAACTGCAGTTGGTAACTCTCCTCCGTCTGCTGTGCCCAGCTCTTTGAAGACCACGAGCCTCCTCCACCGCCACCTGACGTCCCCTTAAATCCGCCGCTTCCTCCATTGCTAATATGGCCAAAAGACGCCATCTCGGGGTTCGAAGGAATTGAAGGAGCGTAGTAGTCTCCCGAGATCGAGCTATCACCAAAGCTACTCCCGCTCGACTGCCTCTGCAAACCGATCGACGGTGGGAACACCGCCGCTCCGATCCGGCTCAGCGGAGGCTGCGGTAACAATGAGTCGTCGGGAGTTTGACTTAACAAAGTATAATTTGATAGTCTACCTGGCATTTCCATCGTACAAATTTTACAGAATTACAAAAATTTTAACTCAAAACCCTAAAGCCCCCATGGCTGGAACTCTAAACTTCTCTTTTTCCTCTTTAGAACCTGAAAGTAAGAATGTCTCCGTTTAGCGGTGTAATCATAATATTCTTTTCAATTTCTGTTGTTCTTTATTTAACCCAGTTACGAGTTAAATGTTCCATTATAATGTCCATTAAACTTGTATCTCCGTCACGTTAGTTCCCGAATAATCACCAAAACTTTTAATATTTCCTGCTCTATCACTTACTCACCATATTTCATAGTTAAAAATGCTTTCGAGTGATTAATAAAATTTAACTCATTGCACTTTATCGCTCACTCATCATGTTTTATTAGTTATTGAACCTAGAGTTCGTTTGACTGTAAGGATGAAATTTGGGTGGAAAGAAAATGAATTCCAAGGAATTGAATTGCCTAGAATTCATTTTACTGAAAATTATCAATTAATTGTATTTTATTAGTATAATTTTTCACCAGAAAAATGTTGAAATTTTGGATCTTTTAATGTTCGTTTGACTTTATTTTCCATGAAAATTGTCCTTTAAAGGAAAAAAATTACAATTAGGAATAGAATTTGTTTCCATTGCCCAAAAATAGGTTGAAAAACCATTTTCCAACCAAAACCATGGGATAAGGAATTTCTCAAAAACCAAGAATTGGGCACGTGTGAGGCATAAGGTGAAAATTGAATTGCCAAGAACATTTGGCCAATTAAACATGAAATTTGGGTGGAAATGAAATTTCTTTTCCATGGAAGTTTTCCTCAATCAAATAGGGCCTTATATATATTTATCAATATTTTCTTACTGAACTTCAAATTTTTTTTCAGGTGATCGATAAAAAACACTTTAAAAAGTTCAGTGAGTAAAGCATGACGGATATATAAATTCAATAACTAATGAAACATGATCAGTGAGTTAATAAAGAAGTGCACATGTTAAGTTTCTGAGACCATTCAAAAGCATTTTTAAAGTTAAAGTCACCAATGAGATATGGTGAATGAATGATGAAATGTAACGTGTTAACTTTTGTGACGACTCGAAAATATTAAATTTTAGTGAGTAAAACGCAATGAAAATATAAGTGCAGTGCTAATAAAATATTTAACCATAGTTGTCGAACTTAACCCGAACACTAATCCGAACAATGCAGAGGGTCAACAGTTGACCTAATGGCTCAATCAGCGGGTCAATTCCTGTGAAACATATTATTAATTATTTTCATTGTATAATAAATTTTGATATTTTTGACCACTAGTTAAATTAATCCTATGCTATATCAGTGATTAAAGATCAATCCGTATGTCAAAATTCAACGACACTATATCATAGATTGTGAAATATTCATTAGAAAAAATAAAATTAACAACTAGTGATCAAAACTTACTTTGTATGCCAAATTTTAACAGGATTGCCAACAAAATAAAAATAAAATCACAAAATTCAAAATCTAAGGGTCTATTTGATAGGCAAATGTGGAAAGGAATTCAAATTCCATGTTACTTGGAAAATAAAAATCCACCAAATCCATAGGAATTCGTTTTCCATGAAAA
The DNA here is from genome assembly GCA_903798385.1 of Fraxinus cuspidata. Classification (NCBI taxonomy): domain Eukaryota; kingdom Viridiplantae; phylum Streptophyta; class Magnoliopsida; order Lamiales; family Oleaceae; genus Fraxinus; species Fraxinus cuspidata. The sequence goes on along the minus strand of CAIGRP010061598.1, from coordinate 640 downwards.
TAAAGAAAGTGTAGCTTAAAGTGGTTGTACCTTGGAATTCGATTTTTATTTCCATGTTGCAATCAAACGGTCAAAGAAGAATTCGTTTACTTCGAATGTGACATTTTCCATGAAATTCGTTGCAATCAAACAAGGCCTAATAGTTACTCATGGATAAAGTAGGTGTTAACAAAGTAAATTATTTGAGATAAGTCATCATTTCCTCAATTAATAAGAGTTAGAGCGCATCCATGCCGAGGTCTCAAACATAAATTCTTCAATTCCTTCACCTTGTACTCATGATGGAGTCTCTATCATACTAAAATCCTCGTTTCCATTATTTGTATCACTTCTATTTTCAATGTCATTGCGGTCATTTCCATCACCAACAAGATCATCAAAATATAATTCATAAGCAAAAAATTGTAAAATTCGATGTTATATCGTATATCTCTCATTATCTTAAAAGAGCAAATGTGAGATTCACTATTCATTTTTGTCACATTGATTTTCACATTCATCTGATTTGAAACCGGTTTGGTACTGTTGTATATGCCGACTTAGTTATTAAAATATATATATATATATTTGCAAATCGACTGTTATGATGCCACTTTTTACAATACATGCAAATGCATTAAATGCAATTGTAATAACACAG
>CAIGRP010061589.1:0-23424 GCA_903798385.1 Fraxinus cuspidata | reverse complement strand
AGACGCTGCAGACCGCAGACGCCACACCCACACTGCCACAGTACCAGAAGCCAGCAGTCGACCGTCGACGGTTGACTGATTCACCTGATGACCTTGAAGCGCGACTCGCAGTCGCGGACGGCCGTCACGGACGGCGCGGTTAGAAAGAGTGTAGGGAAAGCCGGAAAGGAAGGAAGGGAAGAAGAGTGGACTGGAAGTCTGGAAATACCGGTATCCGGCGACGGCGCGTCTTGAAGAACGGTTGATCGGATTCTTGGAGGGTCGAATAGTTGAGATTTGAGGGGGGAGGAAACGGACGGCCAAACTGTTTGGGTTATTAAAAAAAAAACAAAAAAAAAAATTGGGCCAAAATTGAGTGAGGCCCTCCGGTGTTGGTCTGGGCCTGACACAAAAAAAGGAGGGCCAAAAATGAGGCTCCTCCACTTTTGGGCCTGAGGCGAGGCAAATATGGGCCCGAGGCGGCCTCATTTGCCTCGCCTCAGGGCCGGGCCTTGTAGGTCATAAGTGGTTATTTTTTCTTTTTTTAGTGGATTCTTTTTAATTTTGTATGATACGTATAATGTACATAAAATTACATTTGACATGATAATTTGACCAATTGGTCGAGCTGGACAAGATAAAATATTGAGAAATAAGTTTTAAATGGTTGTACATACATATCTTTGTTTACTACCATTTAAGACCCTTAAATGATTGGTCGTCGAATAGGTAAATATGTTTTTTTATTTACTCATCAACTAAGACCCATATTTATGTTTACTCACCGCCTAAGACCCGAATGTATGTTTAGTCGAGTTGGATTAGTCGATATATACGTATTTATGTTTACTCACAAGCTAAGACCCGTATCTATATTTATTACTCTTAAATGATTGATCGAGTACTTATCGGCTTGAGATCCATAATTGATTGGTCAAATTGGACAACTAGAAAAATATGTATTTATGTCTACTCTTTATTCTATATATTACCTACACTATTTCTACGAAGACTACTGTAAAATAAATACACTTATAGATGCCTATACTCAGGTAAATGTATTTGGTTGTAATCTTTGAAAGCTAAATTTAAATTGAGACGACTAAAACCAGCAATCCATCACATTCGATTAAACACAACAAAAATTGAAACGAATTTTAATCTAAAAATCGGGCTATCTGTTATAAAACTAAAGCAAATTAGACAGATAATGAAAAGGACATAAGAAAATTGAGACAGAATTCTTCCTCACTTGTGAATTTTGGAAGGGTAAAGCCACTTTAAGATGTTGAGAAAGAATCTTCTTCTTCTTGATAAGATTAGGCCCCTGTTTGGTCCGGATTAAAATTCAATTTTAATCCAGGTCAAAGTCAAATAATCAATATTAATCATATCTTTCACGTGTCCCACAACTTTTCAACCACACATTTCAAAAACATCTATCACAATCTACAAAAAAAATCTAATTTTAATCTACACCAAACACCATCAAGATGGAAAAGTTAATTTTATTTTAAACACTTCAATAATAAAATGTCATGTGTCATTATGTCAATGATTATGTCAAACTCTCTGACACTATAGCATGATTATGTTTGTAATCTCTCTAGCATACTACAAAGTCATCATAAACTAAGCCACTTGTTTTCTTATATATTTTTACTTGTATAAGTTACACGATTACAGAAAAAATACTAAATAAAATTAAAATTCAACATTTTTCATTGTTACATATTGCAAATTATGGTGGAAATGTTAGAATTATTGTTCAAAATCAAGAGAAGGGACCATGGATGAATGAATTGTGAAAGAGGAAGATAAAATCAGGTTGAAGCCATAAAATTGACCTTTGCGGATTGGCCTATGCGGTCGCATATGCCATTTTGGCATGCAGTAGCATAGGCGAATGCAGGGAAAATTTTGGGCCGCACTGCTATAACTATGCAACCGCATAGTTATAGCGTATGCGGTTGCATAGTACAAAAATCCGACAGTTGGGTTGGATTCTTTCAAATTTTCTGGTAGTTTATGGTGAAGCATTGCACCTCTTCCTCTAGTGAAATCAGTTCGTGTAGGAATTGTTGAAAACTATAAATATATGTTAGTTCTCATTCCAACTAATATAAAAAATCATTCAATTGTTCATCCAATTTCATTAAAATATTCATTCTCTTACATAATCATTTCCAATCTTTTCACTTGTTCTTTTTGAAGAATAGCCTTTTGCTTTTGATGTTCTTCATTCAAGGCTTGAAATCCTACAAACTATTTGTCATTTTCAATCTTTAAAAGCATATAGAATGAGGCAAATATCGTTTAAGGACAACGATTAATATTTTCGTGATCAAGTCTTGTTGCGAGATGATTCTCATTTTCATTTTCATCTTCTTGTTCTTTTGGTTTCCATTGCTGTATTCCATTTTACATTTTTTTCCAACAGAAAATTCAGAAACTAAGACTCCTCGTAGGGATGGCGATGAAAACCAAGTACTGAGCCAAGGATCTCCAGTATGGAAGATATTGATAAAAGCTAGGGAGCTGGTGGAATCTCATCTTGCTTGGAAGGTGGGAGAATGGGAAATATCGTTTTGGTTTGAGAAATTGTCATCTTTACCTTTAAGCGATAAGGTGGTTCAAGCTTACTCTCAAAAACCTTATGTATTTCAGTTCTTGAATGGTATTGCCTGGAATCAAGCCAAATTGAGGAGCCGTTTACCACCAGACCTGAGTGAAGAGGTGGAAATAATCACAACCTCTAAGAAGCCTGACAAACTATACTGGATCATCCACTCATGAGGAGAATTTTCGATTAAATCATGCCTGGATTTACTTAGAAGAAGAAAGACTATACAATCTTCTTATAAGCAAATCTGGAATCAAGTTTGGGGTGAGTATTGCATATATGTGCCAGTGCTGAGAACATGGAAGTCAATAACTCTTGTTCTTGGGTGCCAAGATTGCTCAATCAGCAACATCAGATTGAAGAAAAGAATCTTAAAAATCCAAAGCTCAATTCCAGCATTGAAAATTTGCAAAATAAGCACTCAGGTCCAGGTACTAACCTTACTGCTCTGCCTTTGCTCATTTTTGGTTTCTTTGGGTGGAGAGGAATGATGATAAGAATAATGGGACCAAGATTATTGCTAAAATGGTTATTAAAAGAGTTGATTTTATGGTTGAGAACATGAGTAAAGCAGACTTAGTTGGTGCTTCGAAAACCAAATCTCCTAGAATCAAACCTGTTGTTGTCTAGTGGAAGAAACCTCAGTCAGGGTGGGTTAAATTGAATTCTGATGGCACCTTAAAAAGGGATGGACAGGCTGCAGGTGGAGGAGGCTTGTTCAGGAATAGTTTGGGTGATGTGGAGTGGGGTTTCTATGAGTTCTATGGACAGTGCACTATATTGGAAGCTGAGATCTAAGCTTTGGCTAAAGGTCTTAAAATCTACTGCAAGGTGGCTATAAGAAAGTATGGGAAGAAGTGGATTTTAAAGTAGTGTATATACTTTCTTATCACATAAATAAAGGACCGTGGCATGTTTAATATGAATTAGAGGCCATCCAGAAGATGCGAGCACGAGCAGAGATTTGGATTACACATATTTGGAGGGAGGGGACTAAAATTGCAGATTGTGTTGTCAATGTGGGATACAAGGAAAAAGAGTTCAAATTGTTGAAGCCTAACTTATTTAAGGGTGAAATTAAGGGGATGATTACAATGGATAAATGGGCTATGGCCTCAATCAGATCGACTAGAGGATGACAAACAGACTGTTATGCTGCTGAAGTTGTAGACTGTCTTCCAAACATCTCATTGTATATTCTTCTTCATGGTAGGATATAGATATTTATTGTATTAGTGGAGGTTATGTTTTGTCACCCTCCATTGTAATTTCTTTAATATAAATTCAGAGGTTGGAGAATCCAAACCCCAAGAAAGCTTAGTAGGTAGCATAAATACTGTCAACTAAACTGGGTCGCGAGCTACTTGTTTTACTGTACCACTAATGTCAGTTCAATGAATATAAATTTGTAGAAATGATGGTCACAAGCAGATAGGGAAAAAGGCAGAAGTTGAGAACTCAATTGACAGGAATGTAGAACTTCAGAACTTGAACCTGGATATAAAAGAGGCAAATTTAATAAACAAGTCATTGTATCCCCTGCAAACATATTTCCTATGACTTGAACAGTGTATAGAGAAATAACAGAACCTTTGTGCACTTTGTACCATTCGGCACCAGGTAGGACAGCAAAATTGTTGAAAGTGAACAGGAATGGCACATGGAGTTACAGCTTGAGATCTGTAAAATCAAAAGTATCAATCAGATCAGATGCTTTGGGTTGATGAATTATCTTTTCAAAAATGTGGCTTAAACTTTTATCATCAACCAATGCTTCAAAAACTTTATCTTCAGATACAATCTTTGATGTCTCACTTTGGCAATTGTGTCCATCTGTAGGAGAAAATATCAGCTGCGATATGCGATCTTTATGAGCTTGGGATGCATACTTTTGGACCTCTACAGTTCCACTTGTGATGAGTCGATATACTTGCACAACTTTTTTCTGACCAAGCCTATATGCCCGGCTTATGGCTTGCCTTTCAACTGAAGGATTCCAAGCAGTATCCAACAATACAACTCTTGAAGCCCCAACCAAGTTTATACCTTCAGAACAAGCTTTCTGTGATGCAAGAAGTACCTTAGCTTCACTCGATTCATCGTTGAAATAATTGATAGAATATTGACGTTGATTCTCGTCGAGTTTCCCATCCATATAAAGTACTTCCCTTCCTTCATTCCAAGAAAACTGAGACTGAAGTTGCTGCTTGATAAAGACTAAAGGATCAATGAAGTGACTGAAGACCAGAACCCTCTCACCAAGTGCATCAGCTAGCCATATTAGTTTAGTAACAAACTTCGTTTTTACTCCTGCATCAATTGTTGATTCAATCCTTTCTATTTCACTCTTATAAGCAGAGAACATTTCTTGTTCAGCCACCAATGAAGGGTGGACAGAGATCAAGGACACCAAACAAACCTCATGTAAAAATGGCTTTCCATTTGAAGCGATTTGCAGCAGGGATTTTTGCAATTCAGTTGGCCGCAAGAAAACCAGAGAATCCCTCAGTCCAGGAAGACTTTCTTGAAGAATAGTTCCTTTATGTACATGGACGAATGGATCAATCATGGTTCTAAGCTTCATCAGTTCATCATTTGTAGTTTCACTAAGGAACTTGGTCAAAGTTCCCCGTTTTCCACGAGTTCTATTTATCATTTTCTTACCCCTTTTGCAACTTGGATGAATTTCATCAATCTGATCAGCAAACAATGGATTAACTAGGCAGAGTGTATTGTAAAGCTCCTCGAAATTGTTCTGGAAAGGAGTACCAGATAACATTATGCGCCGGTTTGTTGCAACATTCGTCAAAGCCTTCCATGTAAGGCTTTGGTCACTGCGAGGGGTGTGCCCTTCATCAAGCACTAGAAGTCCAGGCTTTTTAAGCAGGAATTCCCTGATTTGATCATGTTGTTCTTTTCGCTGATGCTCTCCAGCAAGCTTCTCAAACAGCGGGTAGCTGACTCCTAGGATACTGTTACTCCTTAACCAAGATATCAACTTAATAAAACGAATGCGATCCCGGATCCTCCAGTGAGAACCTACATGGCCAATTAATTTCTCAGAAATAGCATTTTCCCCATCAGATAACTCTAGTTTATTCAAATTGTGAAAAGGCACGTTAACACCCCATTTTCGGAATTCGTCTTCCCATGTGAGGAGCATGCCACGGGGAGCTATTATTACTGGCCGGCATTTCGGATTCTTGTTCATGAATGCTTGGAGAAACACTATAGTCAGTCGGGTTTTTCCAGTACCAGGGGCATGTGAAATAATGCATCCGTTACCATCTCTAGCTATGTTTTTCCACATAAATTTAAACCCTTCCCGTTGATGAGGATACATTCCATCTACAGCGTTAGGAATAAAATTCCAATCTGTGCCTCTTTCATGAATGGACGAGGAACTGGGATTTCCACAATCAATGTCCTGAAACTGAATCTTATCAAAGATATGGTCATGTGATTCACCGAAGTCTTTCTTGTCCTGCCTCCCGGAAGGTGGCGTATACTGCAAAAGATACAACAATCCACTAGCGTAAATCGAATTAAGCTGACAACTTGGAAAAGAAGATGGCAAAATTAGAGAGTACTGTGTGCATGTATGGTTAAAGCATAATAATTGACTCATAAGTAAATAAGTTAGTTTTCAAATAAATAATAACTTTGAAAGTTGAAGTTGGAAATAAGTTACTTATTTGAAAGTATGCTCTACGTTACTGTCAAAATCAATTACTTCCATTTTTTTTTTTTAATCGTAAACAAGAACAAAGTAACATATCCAAACATATCTCGAACAAAAACGTAATTAAAGTTTTACTTACTTTTAAGCTTAGTGAAATATGCTCTGCATGAATTTGTAGTGCAGATTTATAATGACAAAATGAATAACATTTAAAAGAAGTCACATTATCACGTATTCTAAAGGACCTGAAAGTCAATGCAGAGAAATGAGTAAACAGTATTCATTGTTATAAATGGTGAGAAGGGATTCTTATAAAGCTAATGGCCAAGTTTATTACTTACAAATGGAGGTAGGATATCTTCAATTTCCAGAAGCACGACAGAACAATATTTGCATTTAATTCCTATCTGTTCATCGAGAACAGGATCATGCTCCCCTCGACGACATCCTGCTGCTGGAGTGACGTCAATATCTTGTGGGATGGATTCATCGTCATTGTTGTCACAAACCTGCAGATCAGCAAGCCAAAATTAGTACCCGTTAGGCTATTAGATAAATAGCAAGATAAACAAATATTTGGAAAAATCTATTTCTCCCAGGTATTTCAGAACAGATCAAAAGAAACTAAAAATCAAAATTGGCCGGAAAGTAACATCATAATACCAAAAAAACACGCTTAATCATAGAACACAACAATAAAAGACTTGAACTTCACAATCTTTTCATGCATTAGCAAGTGTTGGAGATAAATTTCAACAAAAAATGAGCTGAAGGATGTTTGAATACCTCCAAACATAATCCTGACGGACAATTATCTTTACAATGTAAACAGAAACTCATGATATGACAACATTTAAGTAACACTAAAGAGTTTAAATTACCGAGGAAGGATTTATGCAGCCTGGCTCACTTTCCCTGAGAGCCAAATTCAAATCACAGAAAAGAGATTCAAGTTCTTTCTCCCATTCTGATTTCTCTGGTGGAGATGGCTCCTCATCCTCAAACCTGAACTTCAATGGCAAGGAATTTGGATTGCTATTAAAAGGAGTGAAATGTTCCCTAGGTCCATCTGCTTCCTTCTCTATCAAATCTACCAACATCTTGATTGCTTCATTAGTCCTTTTCTCACCAGGTGTGGGTTCACTTGCTTCCTTCTCTACGGAATCAACTGACACGTTCAAGTGATTTCTTTCTACGCCAGTCTTCTTCTTACCGGGTGTGGATTCAACAGCTTCCTTTTCTATGGAATCAAACGATGCCTCAATCAAGTCAAGATTTCTTGGTGCACCTGTCTTTTCCTTGCTAAATGTCCCCACATTCCTTGTACCTTTCTGACCTGTTCTTCGCACACATTTAGTATTGCAGCTATCCTTCTTTGTTGATGATTTAGACTCCACATTCAGTGAAGGGTTGGATTTCTCACCCTTGGAGACAGGAACTTGCCGATTAAATTTTTCAAGTTCAAGCTTTTTCTCTTCCTTGCTCGATTTCACAGTTTCATTGCCATCTCTATCTTTCTTAGAATCATCCACATAACCATCATTTGAATATGGTTCATATATTCGTTTCAAACCTGCCAATTCACCGTCTTCCTTGCTCAATTTCACAGCATCAGTACCATCTTCATCCTCCTGAGAACCATTCACATAATCATCCTTTGAATATGGTTCATATTTTCTTTTCAAACCTGTCAATTCAGTGTCTCTCTCCCCATTAGTTATCTTATTCTTTCCAGCAGAAACGCCTGTCTGCTCCTTTTCTTCCCGATCAACCTTCATTTTAATTGGGCTGGCCCCATGTTTATTACAATATGCATCATCTTTTTCTTCGTTAACGTCACTGCAATGTTTTGAAACGTCAGAATCGCCAGAGCTCAATGGATCGACAACTCTTTTCTGCTGTTCTTGCTGATCAACCTTCGTTGTGATTGAACTACCCCGATAATTATCTGAATATTTTGCAACATCAGAATCACCAGAGCTCAATGAATGGTGGCCCAAAGGTTGCTCTTTTTCTTCCTGACTGATACTGCCCACATAATTAACGTCAGAGCTCAATGATTCCGAACCAGACCTCAATGAATCTGAATCTCTAGAGCTCAAAGAATTATCGACAAGTGATTGCTGCTTTTCTTTCCGAATGGCACTGCCTATATAATTAACTTCAGAGCTCAACGAATCTGAATCGCTAGACATCAAAGAATCTGACTTAGAGCTCAATGAATGTTCAACAAGTGTTTGCTCCTTTTCTTCTTGACCCGTACTGCCCACATAATTCATATCAGGGATCAATGAATCTGAACTGCTAGAGCTCAAAGAATGTGATTGTCCCTTTTCTTCCTCTCCGGCACTGCTCACATCATTACCAAAAAATGCTTCATCCTCTGTTTGTTGGTTAAAACTGGAGCTCAGTGAATCCGAATTGCCAGAGATCAATGAATGATCGACAACTGGTTGCTCCTTTTCTTCCGGACGGACCTTCGTTCTAATTGGACCACCCACAGAATTATCAAAACACGTTTCAACGTCTGTTTCTTCACCGCAGTATTTTGAAATGTCCGATTCGCCAGAGCTCGAAGAAAGATTGGCTTCATAGACCTCATCAGAATCATCTTCTTCCTCCTCACTGCTGGCTTCATAGTCCTCATCAGAATGATCATCATATGATCCTTCTGAATCGATTGACTCCTCTGAGTCAACTAAAAGTACCGCGGACTTCCCTAAATCAACTGAAGTATGTAAAGGCACTTCATTTCCCTTGTTCAAAGGTTCATTTCTTGGTCTTCCTCTGCGTCGTACTCCACTGTTTTTCCCATCTTTGACAGTAACTCCGGTGCAAACATTATGAAACCCGCACTTCTTGCAAGCAACACTCCCTTCATTTGGAATCAACCCAGATTTCGAACAGGAGCCAGTCGAGACGACCTTTTCATCCATACATTTAACTCCACCAACAACAGGCTGATCATCAACGTCCTCATTACTAAGTCCATCCAATTTTCTCTTTCCTCTCATACCATCACTCACTGAACCCATTTGTTGGGCCTTTTTCACAATAATTTCGGAACCAGAACCTTCATGAGCTCTTTCCCCTGTCCTTCTCACATGATTTTCCCTAGAAATCTCATCATTTTCAGGATTCACCGAGTATGAACCTTCATTGTTACCCACACCACCTGTATTCTCACCCTTATCTCTACTGCTATTACCAGAACTTTCTCCAGCCATTTTCTTCTTCTTCTTCACCTCATTGTGCCAATTTCTGTAAAATATTTTCCACTGTCGTCTGGTTCGCTTGGCTACAGAAGTCGAAGATGGACTATTAGCATGCATATCTCCTGCCATCCTGCATAATAAATCAATAAAAATCACAACCATAAATACTCATAGTTTCATTTCATATCGCATATATTAGAAAGAAGAGAGTGCACCCTCAAATAAAAATTTTACCCTTTTTTCTAAATCTCACATTGTGTTTTGTGCAGAGACGAAGAGTTGTAGTTCCTTGTAGGCGAAGAGAGAGAAGAGTGAAGAGATGATATGGAATATGAATAGCTGCAAATTAATTGACGGGCACCGGAAAATTTTGATTTTTCTTAAAAATTGTTGATTAATACATTGGGAATTTCTTAAAAGTTTTAAGTTGTAATTCTTTAATAGAACTAATTCTTCTATATTTGTGCATGCTACAAATATATTTTAATTTATTTATTTTGTCATGACGCTACCTTTTTACTAACAAAAAATTAGAAAGTAACGGGTGGATTACTCGTCTCTTCTAAATGGGCAAGCCAAACAAGAGTTGGACAGTTCGTTCAACTTTACACTAATACTACTATATCTCTATGAGTAATGTTATTTACCCCACTGGAATTGAGCTCCAATCTATGTGACAATTACATGACATTAAATGATATATTCAATTAAATGAGTTATATGTTCAAATATTTAAAAATACATTTTTATCTCTCTTTTTCAATCACACATTTTTAATAAAATAATATTACACGTAAATTCAAAATTTTTCCTTAATTTTTTAACTACACATTTCTCCATCAGTCTACGATTTCAAAATACGGCAATAAATGTCAACATCTGCTGTTTGCCTCATAAAGAATTTGACCGCCCATTGCCCTTACTCGTGATGTTACTATTCTTATTCTTGCATTTGAGAAAAACAGATAAGCTGTCAATTTTATTGTATAAAAATGGAACCATTTATTTGTTATTTTGAAAATAGGGAATATTAATATTCATACCATATTCAGGATTGAATTAAAACTTACCATATAAGGTAATGTACAACCCATGTGGTGTTATTTCTTATTCCTAGCATTTCATCACAGCTCGAATTCGGAAAACTGAATGTAGAGTCCTTGACAGCATGTTCTATACGCACAATCAAAAAGGCTACAGACAGGATTCGATTACCTCCAGTTTTGACATTTTTTTTTTTAGTTAATCCTTTGTGATAATGAAAGAAAGGACTTCGAGTTTGCCACCTTTTCGAAATGGGAAGGGTTTTGAGAGTCGGAATTCGTATATGCGTTAGATAGAATTTGGAAAAGTTACAAAAAATTTAAAGTTGTTCTCTATCGAATAAAACATATTTAAATTCAATTTTATTAAATTTTAGTTCGAAAGGAGTTAATCGAAATATTTTGGGCATTAAACTAAAAATCTTCCAAACATTGAAAAAAAAAAATCAATTTTCATTTTCAAACATTACCTGAAGTTTCAGATTTGGTGTCCACTAATCAACTACTTCAACAAAATTAGGGATAGAATTAACTTTTAATATAATTTCTATTCAATAGGGTTTTTTTGTGTTTTTAAATGTAAATTTAAGTTGTAATTCTATAGTTATTTAGCAATGTCAAAACTAAAACCTGACCCAAATATGATTTAGCTTATTCAATTTTGTCATTGTTGACCTCTGAATTATAATCAACAAATTCATCTCACCTAATTAAGATTTTCTCTTCCTAGATTCACTAATTTGATGATCAACGAGGAGCAAGAGGGGAAATTACTACTTTGAAGGAATATATTCAATTTTTGCATCCATTTCTCCATTACCGGTATATCTATTTATAAATTTCCTAGGGGTAAATGAGTCTTTTGTTGATGACACGTGGCAATTAATGATTTGCTAACTTGTAAATTATTACGCTATCTGCTCAAATTTTGTTCGCCAGCTTAATCCTTGTGTTGCTAAAGTATAATGGCTCGCATTATGCACTTAGGATCACTCGTGATGCTTCACGCTTGTAAATGCTCATCAATTTATTTTAAATTTGCTTACACTTTGACTCTTTAGTGTGTTCGCTTAGATGTCCATATGAGTAATTTATCGATAACAATCACATTAATCTTTTTGTTTTGCCTTGGTGATAATAAACAACATTCAAGGAAAGTTATTCATTTCTATTGTTGTTAATGCGCATATTAAAAGCTATTTAAAGTTTGTAGTCCTCTTGATGGAAACGTGTTTGGTTGCAATTAAAAAGTGGCTTGAAATTACTTCTTTTGTACATAATTTTCAAAATTAATTTCTCACTAATAAATCAATTTTAAATTTAATTTAAAAAAAGTAACTTTACTTATTTTTTGAGATAATAAAAAAAGGAGCCAATATTTTAGTCCACCAATTTTATATATTTTTTCACTTTAAAAAAATAATCTATATTACATTTTGAACTTTATGTAAATTTAATTAAATAGACAATAGTAAAATCAAATAAAATCTATCACTCTACATTAATCCATTAATATTTATCCTAATTATTATCATTTGGACATTTTTATTCTTTCAAATTTTATGTTTGATTAAAATCTTAATATTCATAAAACATTTTCTTCAAAATTAGATTCATAACACGTTGAGAAATTAAAATTAACGTATTAATCACATTAAAATAACAAAATAAATAAATAAATAACAAACAACATTGTCGTTTTTTGGGTATGGATTTTAGAAAGAAGGAATGTAATTGTGGCAAGTGGAGGGGGACATTACGTTAAATTCATGTACGTTTTCGAAGCAAAAAAAGATAATCCGAATTCTATCAAATTCCATAAATATGAGCAGTCAATATCTTTAAACCCCACGTATAAAATATAAAACATTCGATTAGATTAATAAATTGTAATTTTGAATTTGATCAATGATTAAAAACGATATTAGGTTTTGTTTACCTAGATAGAGAGAGAAATTACGTTAATGAATTGGCTTTGATAAAATCTAATAATTATATAATTTCTTCTTTTAAATCTAATTTTAACTTTTATAAATAATTTACTTTTTGTTAAACTTTGTGGACATATAGGTTCAAATTAATTAATTAATAAGAATAATGTTGGAACGTAAAGGAGTGAATATAATACTTTTCTAAAATTTTAAATTTTATTAATAAGGATAGATTTAGAGTGAAATGAACGTATAAAGGTTGTGTGGATATAGTGTTTATATGAATTAATTTAATAAGGATAATATTGGAATATAATGTGAGTGAATATAGTATTTTTTAAAATTTAAATAAGGGTAAATTTAGAGTGGAGTGAATATATAAAAATTGTTGACGTAAATAGAAGCTCCAAAAAAAAAAAAAAACATGCGTGAATTCTAAGATGGGAGAACTCTCCTCTCCACGAGGGCCGAGCCTATCAAAATTTGAGCTGGATTAGACATGTACCACTCGATTAATAAAAATATGACCGTTTAATTTTTTTTTATCAAACTATCTTCCACTTAATTTTATTTAATTTAACATATTTACGAAAGATGATGTCCAATATGTCACCACCTGCTTTTGCTATAGAATTAAACTAGTGAAACATGCTCAGGACTTATTTATAGGGGATGAGTTGACAGTTTTTAATTGACAACTTTTTGTTTTACTTTTTTTTTTTTTAACTGTCAATGAAATTCGTAAAATGTATCTGTAAAAAGACCTATCAATGAGTCCATTCTTGTAGCAGGCTTGTTTGCCATATAGCTATTGGCTTGAAGTTATATTTAGAGGTGGACTGGAGAAGCTATTCAACTCATGTGAAGTTACATTTGATAAAAGAGAGTATATTAATTTTTTTTTTTTTTTTTGTATTCAATGGAAATACTTATTTGCTATTTTCAAAAAGGAAAAAGCAATATTTATACCATACTTAGTGCGTTAAATTGACAAGTGCTAAGCACAATTAAAGAAAAACTTAAATCATTGTGGTTTCACTTGGAAGTAGCTTAACTTAAAACTTAAATTTGAGCTCTTTTATGACAATCAATATTAAAAACTGTTTATATTAATCAAAATTGTTCAAAATTATTTAAATTGTCAATAATATATATATATTTTTTTTTTGCGTTATATTTTTACCAAGAAAAAAATAGAAAAATAATGGATGAACATGAAGATGTAGTGCAAGAATAAAGAAACAACAAATCACCTTTATACAAGGATGGCCAAAAAAAAAAAAAACATTCAATCCGATGTCCGCGAAGCCCTACCCCCAATGGGATGAGGATTACTCGTCTAGACGATTAAGCAAAGCCGGGTCATTGTCCCGAATTGGGTTATGGGACAGTACGGGAAACATAGTCCTAGCTCCGTTACCCAATTCTGTTTAAAATTAATTTCAAATTTAAATTTTTTAAAAAAATAAAAATAAAAATTTTATTATCATTTTTAAAGAGAACATGAGTTGTTTTTAACAAATTGAAAAAAAAAATTTAATAATATTTACTAAGTAAAAATATAAAAAATAAAAGCAAATAAACGGGACGATAAATGGGCAAGAGACCTACACTGCATTGTCCTGTCCCGCTTTAACTGGGTCAGGGAAAGGGATAGGGTGAAAAAAATACCTCACAAGAGTGAAAATGGTCTATCCGTCTCATAGTCGTTCCATCGCCGTCCCATTTTATACCAATCATAATATCAATATAATATTTTTTTTTTTTACTGCATCTTTAATGGAATGTTTTGAAGGACAAGCAACGAAGCTTAAATGTCAACATCTGCGGTTTTCCTCATAAGGAATTTGACCGCCAGTATATGTACACAACGTTTTCATTTTTCTGAGAGAGTTCTTAACCATACTTATGTAATGATACTTTTCATAAATACGAAAAAATAATTTTATTACAGGCTTAATTAAGTATTGTGAAGCCCATGTGGTGTTACTTCAAGACGCAGTTGCATATGCCCATGCGAGGAGTGGAAACTCAACAGGAGACACGACCCGCACCCTTCTCCGCGGGTCAATGGACTATGTAATATTTCTTTGTCTCGACATATCTAATATTTCAACATAGTGAGAAGTGACAAATTTTAAGTTTCTATTAAGATTCAAATAAGAACCCGAGCATTGCTCGACAACAAAAATTCTTTGTTTTAGTTAATATTTTAGGATAACAAAAAAAAAGGGAAGCAGGCACGAACCGTTGAGATTGTAACCTTTTTCGAAATGAGAAGGGTTTTGAGAGTCATAGTCACTATACACATTAGATATGGTCATCAAAGGGAAATTTGAAAAAAAAAAAAGTACAAAAAACCTCGAAAGTTGAATTCAATTTTAGTTATTTTTATTTCAATCGACTTATCAAAATATTTAGTGTGTTAAACTAAAAAATTCCAAATATAGAAAATCCAATTTCATTGTCAAACGCTACTTATAATGAGAAATTAACGATACAATAGTTTCTAATCAACAAGGATTTATTGTGTTTCTAAATATAATTTTTTGTAAATAATTGAAGATTAAGTTGTAATTATTTAGTTCTTTGCCAATGTAAAAACTAAAGCCTCACCCAAATACAATTTGACTTATTCGAACCAGTCGCATTCAATCTTTTTGTATTGCGTAGATGATCAACAATCTGAAAAAACTTATTAATTTCTATAGTTATGTATGCGCATATTAAAAGAAATTAGTAATCCTTTTGTATGTTCGATGGAAGCTGGTGTTATATATTCATAAGAGTATCTAAGCGAACATTTCGAATAAGCCAAAAATATACGCGAACTCAAAATGAGCTTGAATCACTCTTAAGGGAGAAACCTCTTAAGCATCCTTACATACATAATGCTAGTCAATGTACTTGAACAAAAATGCAAGGATTAAATTGGTGAATAAAACGTAAACAAATAACAAAATCAGTTAGAAGTCAATCAATCAATTACTGCCACATGCAACTAACTAAAAAGACCCATTTATCCCAAAGATTCGAATAGAAATCTATAAATAGTCGTACCTGAAATGAAGAATGTTATGCTGAATTTTGAATAATTTCCTCGCAAATAGTCATTTTTGAAAATGACACCAAACAAGTTTTGAGCTTTCTAGAAAATTGAAAACTGAAATTGACTTAAAAACAACAAACTAAACGCAACCTTTGTTTTTTGAGACAACAAAAAAAGGCAGGCATGAATTGCAAGACCGCAGAACTGATCTCTCCAAGAGGGCAGAGCCTAACAAGAGTAAAGCAAGCTACTTTAGACTTTTGCCACTCGATTAACCTTTATTAAAAGGTGTGAAAGTAGATTTTTTTTTTTATTTTTTTATCACAATATCTTTTCTTATTTAAATTTAATATAATGTTTTAACGAAAGATATTGGCTTAAAGTCACCATCAGATTTTGCCTGGTAACAAACATGGCATAATGGCTATAGGGCTGAAGTTACATTCAGAGTCAGTCTGGAGAAGCTATACAACCCAAGTTATAATAAGTTGTTCAGAACTCAATTGAAAGGAACTTAGAACAGTAAGAGCTTAAACGACAAACTTAACAATTTCCAGAGGTGAAGTTTGATTCGATAAAACAGGCAGACTTAACATTGTATACCCATCAAATATAATTCCAAGTGATTGCATACAAAATGCAAAAAGCGTAAAGAAGTTGAAGGTATCTATGGAAACACGCGGTAATAACCTTCAATCTTCAAAATGACAATAGGTGATGCAATACGTCTAGAATCGAGTGATGGGAGAGAGAAAGCTACATGGATACCATACTGACCTTAGTACAACTGGTGGAGTTAAAAATGAAGTCCAATCAACAAAATATGAAGACGTATGTGATATACCATTCTGCACCAGCGAGGAACAGGAACATTAAGATGGAGTTACCACTTGTGATCCACAAAATCAGAAGTTTCAATCAGATCAAATGCTTTTGGTTGGTGAATTATCTTTTCAAAAATGTGACTGAAACTTTTATCTTCAACCAGTGCTTCAAAGACTTTATCTTCCGCCACAATATTTGATGTTTCGCTATCACAAGTCGGTGGCCTGTCTGTAGGAGAAAATATCAGTTGCGATATGCGATCTTTTTGAGCTTGTAATGCATATTTTCTAAACTCTATAGTCCCTGATGTGATCAGGTGATATACATGCACAACCTTTCTCTGACCAAGCCGGTATGCCCGGCTTATGGCTTGCCTTTCAACTGATGGGTTCCAGGCAGTATCGAGCAACACAACTCTAGATGCCCCGATCAAGTTGATTCCTTCAGAACATGCTCTTGTTGATGCAAGAAGCACCTTAGCTTCACTTGAAAAATCATTGAAAGAACATATAGAATATTGACGCTGATTCTCTTCAAGTTGCCCATCCATGTAAAGTACCTCTCTTCCTTCTTTCCAAGAAAAATGATACTCAAGCTGCTGCTTGATGAAGATTAAAGGACTTATAAATGTACTGAAGACCAAAACCCTCTCACCAAGTGCATCAGCTAGCCACATTAGTTTAGTGACAAACTTTGTTTTTACTCCTGCATCAATTGTTGATTCAATCCTTTGTACCTCACTCTTATAAGCTGAGAACATTTCTTCTTTAGCCACCAACGAAGGGTGGACAGAGATCAAGGACACCAAGCAAACCTCATGAAAAAATGGCTTAGCTTTTGAAGCAATTTCCAGTAGGGATTTTTGCAATTCAGTCGGCCGCAAGAAAACTAGAGAATCCCTCAGTCCAGGAAGACTTTCTTGAAGAATACTTCCTTTATGTACATGTACAAATGGATCAATCATGGTTCTAAGCTTTGTGGATTCGTTATCCATAGTTTTATCAATAGACTTGGACGAAGCTGTCCATTTTCCCCGAGTTCCATTTATTTCTTGCCAGCCCTTTTTGCAACTTTGACGAATTTTATCAATCTGAGCCATTAACTTTGGATTAACTAGGCAGAGTGTATTGTATAGCTCTCTAAAATTGTTCTGGAAAGGAGTACCGGATAAGATAATGCGCCTGTTTGTTGCAACCTTTGTCAAAGCCTTCCACATTCGACTTTGGTGATTGCGAGGTGTGTGTCCTTCATCCAGCACTAAAAGATCAGGCAATTTAAGCAGTAGTTTCCAGATTCGATCATGTTCCCTTTTTCTCCGATGCTCCCCAACAAGCTTCTCAAACAGCTGGTAGCTGACTCCTAAAACACTACAACCCTTCACCCAAGAGGAAAACTTAACCAAACGAATGTACTCCTGGCTCCTCCTGTGACTGCCTACTTGGCTAATAATTTCCGGAGAAACGGCATTTTCCTCGGCAGACAACTCCAGGCTATTCAAATTGTGAAAAGGTATGGCAACATTCCACTTTCGGAATTCATCTTCCCAGGTGAGGAGCATGCCACGGGGAGCAATAATTACAGGCCGGCATGTTGGATAGAGTTTCATGAATGACTGGAGGAACACTATGGTGAGTCGGGTTTTGCCTGTACCAGGAGCATGTGAAATAATGCATCCTTTACCATCTTCAGAAAGTGGCCTTCTCAGTTTTTCAATGAAGATATCTCCAGCTATGTTTCTCCACATAAATTCAAACCCTTCCCGTTGATGATGATACAATTTACTTTTAGTGCCACGAATCAAATCCCACACTGTGTCTCCAGCATGATTAGACGAAGAACTGGGATTTCCACTAGGAGAATCGTGAAACTGATTCTGGTTGAAGATACAACTATGTGATTCATAGAAGTATTTCCTGTCCTGTCTCCCTGGAGGCGGTGTATACTGCACAAGACATGTTTGTAAACTGAAAGTTACCTAAAGGTAAAGTTGAATTGCTTAAGTTTAACAGAACATGCTTATATGAACTCATAATGCAGATATAGGTTGACAAAATGAAAAACTGTAAAAATTTTCAAAGCCTCACAATATGCTTTCAAGCCCGTTTACCTCAGCTGCAATATTATCTGTGTAATCTAAGTTACAAGAGAAATGCATTATACGTGCAGCTCTGCACTCGTAACACCAATCAAATTAGTTTTATCACTACAGTTTCACAGGAAGAATGATCATAGTTTACCAAGTGCAGTAATAATGTCGAGCTAATTATCGAGATATGCTCAAACAAACTCCTCCAATACTCTACATTCAAATATGACTGGAAATTTAACCAATCAAATTACTCAAGTCACTAGCAGAATTGTACAACCATATCAACCTAATATTATACACTACAAGGTTGTAGGGCCAGACTCAAGACAAAGTGCATTTACAAATAATTTAGCATGAGCTCACAACAACCCTTCCAATGAGTCAAAAATCACGTATCGTGTTATGAATCTGGATCGCATGATAATGAAGACAATGAAATAAACAAGAAAATGAACATCAAGATTTACGTGGAAACCCAATATGGGAAAAAACGGGCAGAGGAGGAGAAATCCACTATAATCAATAGCAATTATGTTTACAAGATCCCAATGCACTCAATTGAAATCTAAAACTCCCGAGATGTTGTATGAATCTCTCTCTATTATGTTATGTTATATTATTCTATACAAGTCGTGACCCTAGAGAACAAATTGTAGAAGAATAGGAGTTCAAAATCGCATCAAAATCGAAAACGGGCCTGGGCCGGATAAGCCTATCGCTTGAGCGACAGGTGGGCGAGAGGCAGCGATAGCCTCGTAGCTCGAACGCCAAGGCAGCCCCAAGCAAGCGACCAAGTCTCGTGTCGTTTTCAACTGGGCTTGCTCGAGCGTCCAGCTAGCGCCAAGCTAGTGAAAATGCGGCGACTTCTTCCTTCGATCCATAATTTTGATCTCTTCAAAACTACTCCAATTTATACTCCAATACCCATTAGAATTTAGGTCAAACCACAACATATCATAATATTCTTACTAAAAACTCACATCACCATGATGCCTAAGATTCCGAAAAGTACCTAGCATCACCATAATGCCTAAGATTACAGAAAGTACCTAGCATCTAGAATAACAGAGGACTGAGTAAACGGTATTTGTAGAAATAAGCCGTAAGAAGGGACTTCTTTTTGAAGCTAAATGGGCAAAATGCATTACTTACAAAAGGTGGTAAAATATCTTCAATTTCAAGAATCACAGCAGAACAATATCTGCATTTAATTCCTATCTGATCATCTAGAACAGGATCATGCTCCCCTCGATTACAACAAGCTGCCTGAGTGCAGTCATTATCTTGGGGTATGATGTCATCATCATCATTATTCTGCAGATCAACAAACAAAATTGGTACCTATTAGATAAATTGCACATAAAGTAAACAGATTATCAGAAAAATTGACATACATTCTCTCTCTCTGAGATACATCAAAACAATGGAAAAAAAAGGGAGAATGAAAGAAACAACAAATATCACAAACATATTATTAAAAAAAATTTGAAATTTAACCCAACAATAACAGACTTCGAAACATTAATAATCTTCCAAACTCATCTAAATACATGGTTACATGTCGATTTTTCATCTTGATGAGCAATTATGCAAAGGTGCAACTTGGCTCTCCAGCTATTGGCGTCTCATTAATAAACAACAAAATGTGAAAAAGATAGATAAAAGATACCAAATTTGGGCAAATCAAAGTTAACGAAGAAGATATGGAAATTCACAAAATCAATGTACCAACTAGAAGCCTAAAGGGGCATTGAAAACGTGAAATGGCTGGTAATTGGTTTCTGTAACAACATAATCAACTATATTTGGCAATAATTTTTAAAATTTTAGAGTTGCTTATATCCTTCGTAAATAATTACCTAATCGAGTTAGCAAGACTAAAGTTTACATCAAATTAAGCAAAATCAAGCAAAGAGAGCTGTGATATTACTGTTAAAGAATTCTTGCAGCCGAACTCAGATTCCCGGAGACCCATATCCAAATCACAGAAAAGAGAATCAATTTCCTTCTCCCATTCTGATTTCTCTGGCGGAGATGGCTCCTCATCCTCAAACCTGAACTTAAATGGCAAGGATTTTGGATTCATAGCATCGATGTCAACAGAATTATGTTTTTCCAAAGGTTCGTGTGCTTCCTTCTCTATTGAGTTAATCAACGTCTTGATTGACTCAAGATTTTTTGTTCTGCGAGTTTTTTTCTTAGAAGGTATGCGTTCACCTGCTTCCTTCCCCATGCAATCATCAGACATCTTACTTAAGTAAATATTTCTGGCTCCAGTGGGTGTCCCAATCTTCCTTCTTTCTTTTTGATCAGTTCTTTGCACACATTTAGTGTAGCAGCTGTCCTTTGTTTGTGATTTAGACTCATTCTTGGAGTGCGAGTCGAGATTTTTCTTTTGAGGCCTAGAAATCATGGAGGGTCTTAGATGTCTTGCCATACTCGTTTCATCTTTATCATGCTCCACGATGCAATCGACCAAATTTTGTACGCCAGGAAATTTTCTCTTCTTTGAACTACTCTTGTTTAAATCATCATTCTCTTTCTTGCTCGATTTCATATTATCAGTGCCATCTTCAACTTCTTGAGAATCGTCCAGACAACCATAATCTGAATATGGTTCATAATTTCTTTTCAAACCTGTCAATTCACTGTCTCTCTCCTCATTAATTATCTTATTATTTCCAACATTGATGCATTTTTCCTCTTGATGAACAACTGTTTGATCCTTTTCTTCAGGATCGATTTTCATTTTAATGGGACTGCCATCACAACATGCATCATCATCTCCTTCTTGGCCAAAATCATTGCAAAAACTTGAAACATCTGAATCACCAGAGGTCGATGAAATATTAACTTTAAAGTCCTTATCAGAATTATCATCCTCCTCTTCACTGCTCGAACTTGATTCTACCATCCCTGAATCATCAGAACTAGAATTGTCAGTTTCTGATGATTCCGAATCCATTGAGGTAAATGAAATACTAACTTTAGTATTCTTATCAGAATTATCGTTCTCCTCTTCACTGCTCGAATTTGATTCTAACATCCCTGAATCATCAGAATTAGAATCAGCATCAACCGATGATTCCAAATCCATTGACTTATCTGAATCTTCTGAATCAACAAACAACACTGACTTTCCTAAATCAACTGATTCATCAATAGACACATGCATCCCCTTGTTCGAAGGTGCAATTTGTGGTCTTCCTCTACCCTGTACGGTCTCGTCAACATAAGAAAACACGCATTTCTTAAAAGCATCACACCCTACATCTGAAATCGGCCCGGATTTAGAACAAGAGCCAATAACCTGATCATCAACACTATCAATCTTCTTACCACTTTTCTTCTTTCCCCTCGAACCGCCACTCACTGAACCCGTTTTATCAGCATTATTCCCACTAATTTCCGAACCCAAACCTTCATCAACACTCTCTCCTGTCCTTTTCGCACCCCTTTTCCTAGAAATCTCATTATTTTCAGGATTTGAACCTTCATTATGACCCACACCACCTTCATTAGCCTCTTCCTTCTTCACCTCATTGTGCCAATTTCTATAAAACATTTCCCATTGGCTTCTGGTTCGCCTGGCTACAGAACTCAAAGAAGGACTTCCAGCATGCATCTCTCGTATAACAATAAAAATCACAAGCATGAATACCCATATTTTTGTTCCATATCACAGTACAGTACATATATAACTACGAAGAGAAGCGTCCACATATACTTACAAAATGACCTTCTTTGTTCTACACGCACACATGCAAACATTCAAGCCTCAGTGAGTTTCGAAGCAGCTGAGCGGGATTCAAGCATATATACAAGAAAGCAGCTTATATACACATAAAATCTTGTATCTTTAGATTCGAAGATAACTGAGTTTTGGAGAAGAGAGAGAGAGACTGGACCAATTTACAAACTTTAGTGAAATTTGCGTCGTTTCAACTTCCAAGCTATTGGGCTTCCCAGTCCCAATGTAATGAGTAATTTGCAGGGATGAACTTACGTGTGGACCCCATATTGTAAGAAATTATTGTCACTTGCATTTTAACAATGTTTAGGGTTCAATAAAATATTTTTATTGCATTTGATAATGTTTGGTCACTGTTTCAGTCATATTATTTTTCTAATTCTCATTTTTTTTACTTATTGTTAACCACATATTTTTCAATAAAATAATATTATCACTTGCATTTTAACAATGTTTAGTGTTCAATAAAATATTTTTATTGCACGATAATGTTTAGCCCATGTTTGAGCCACATTATTTTTTTTTATTTTCATTATTCTACTCATTTTCAACCACACATTTTTCAATAAAATAATATTTTCCATCACATCAATAACTTTTCATTCTTTTTCAACCACAAATTCTCCATCAATCTATTATTCCAGAATACATTCTTCCAAAATATGTTTAGCCCATGTTTGAGCCACATTATTTTTTTTTATTTTCATTATTCTACTCATTTTCAACCACACATTTTTCAATAAAATAATATTTTCTATCACATCAATAACTTTTCCTTCTTTTTCAACCACATATTCCACATCACATCAACAATAAAAATATATTCTTACTCCCAAAATGATCACCAAACAGGGTATTAGCATTATTTTATTGTTCAAAATATCCCAATGTTAATATCAGTTACAAATATTTTTTAATTAATTTTGAAAATCTTTCCTAATAATAAATGAAAGTTTTAATAAATAAATAAATAACATACTACTATTATTTGTTCCCTCCCCTCCCCGGATCACAACAGCACAAAGTTTAAATGCTGCGTCTGTACGTGTAAAAGTAGATAGACGGGAATTTGTGTTTTGATTATTAACGTTAATTGTGAAATTGAATGATGTACATGCTCGTGGAATGCTGCTTCATGAAGGGTGACGTAAAGCACAAAGGTATTCTGTACGAGTATTGAATAGAATTGATTAAACCTTTTTCTATTTTTTCACTATTGATTTAACACGGGAGTTTG